>CAAKHF010023912.1:0-19435 GCA_901007745.1 Hippocampus kuda | reverse complement strand
TTGTTCACATCAAATCAACTGTTTATATCATGTATTTGCTTATGCTTGCTTGTGTAGTCATGAAGCATGTGATGTATTTCGGAGAAAGGGGAAGCAGATACGCTGCGACAGCAACAAGTTTGCTGAAGGAGGTAATGTGCGCAATTTACTGAAGGAGGTAATGTGCGCATTGTTAAAAGGGGAAACAGATACGCTGACAGCAACAAGTTTGCTGAAGGAGGTAATGTGCGCAACAAGTTTGCTGAAGGAGGAACAGTGCGCATTGTTAACAAACGAACGGAGTGGCGCCAGGGAGGATGAGATGGCCACTCCTCCCTCCCTTCCGCACACTCCTAGATGAGATAAAAAGAGAGTCTACGACTCTCTGGGTCAGAGTCTGCTGCGGATTGCGTACGAATGCCCAGCTGGTATCGAAGCTCGCTCTGCCCAGGGTGTCGGCTCTCCACCCTAAAAGCGCACGGTAAGAGGAATAGAATAGCTTCATACATTTGTTTGTCTGATTGTTGAACATTATCTTTGCGGGCCGATGATTGCGCTATTGTCGGTAGCATCGTAATGTACTTGTTTGTTTGATTGCTTGAATAAACTGCTGTTGCTACTAACACCAGAACTGTGTCAAGCGTGTTTCATTTCTGAGTGCCTATCTCCAACGATCCTATTGTTAAATTTGATACTGAGCCAAGGCAAGGTATCAGAAATGTTTTAAAACAACTCCCTAACTCATTTCCAAAGAAACAACTCTATGCCTGTAAGAACAAGAGAGAAACAAGAAAAGGAAAAAACAAGAATGACATACTGTCTAGAGAGGGTGGCGTCGTGCCAAGCGGCGTTGTTGGTGTGTTTTGAGATTGGTTAGTGGGTGTAGCTACAATGTCAATCTCAGGGTGGCTCTGTGGAAAGACCAAAAAAACAATCGAATAATTTACAAGTAAGGTGTCACTCAAGTGAACAATAGAGTTCATGTTACCATCTGTTCACTGAGAAAAAAAAAATGTCATTACAAATGAGTAATAAGAAATGAAACTACCTGTGAGTTGCCATTAAAAAAAAAAAAAAAATCAAAACACTATAAGTTACCCAAAGGTTATAACTTACAAAATAATATGCTCATGAAAAGCATGGACTACCGTAACTGATAGCAGTTCACACAGGGCAAAACATGCAGCTCAATGTGTGTGGACAGACGTGCAAATATATAGAAAAGGTCTGAATGTTACCTGTGCTAATACAGTAATGAAGTTGCGGTTGAGGTGCACGGCCTCATACAGTGCCAGCAAAATTGCTTCATTGGTCCTGCAGACAAAATGGAAATTCAAAGTTGGAGCCAGCACACAAAAGCAACACACACCCTTAGCATTAAAAATATTACCAATCTGTCCCAACAAAGTCAAAAACAACAAAAATAAACAAATAGAGCTAGGTCTAGCGCATGGGCCACCACCCTTTTAAAAGGTAAGAGCTATATCTTGGGTCGTGATTAATGTAAAGGGCTACCACTTTGACACACATTTGAGAATTTTTTTTTCCAAATTACCTTTAATAATATTGTTATGTCATGTTATTAACAATAATAACTGACAGTCATTTATGTGAAGACACTGATCATCGAAATTATTTCTTACAAATAATGAGGAAACTGCCACTGCACCCCTGACCATCCAATTATAAAGTACCGGTAATAGCATTCGTGTTGTTTTTCTGTTTGACTGGTAAGAAGTCCGAAAAACATTTTATTGACATAAAAAACAAACAAACGACTAGCTAAAGTATGTGTTATTTCTTTCATTTTAGAAATGTATTTCATGCTATTTATATTCAAAATAGCTTTCATCATTCAGCGTAATCAATGTGATTCATGCCATCAGCAGGCAAGTATGTTTGATCAAACACGGAAATGGCTCTGTCGTGTCACACGACAAAACGTTTGCTGAAGGAGGATACAAGGTATATCCACCCATCCATTATCTGAACTGCTTTACTACCCTCATAAGAGACGCGGGCGTGCTGGAGACTATCCCAGCTGACTATGGGCAATGGGCAGAATACACCCTTGAACTGGTTGTCAGCCAATCACAGTGCACACATTGACAAACAACCATTTACACTCACAACCACATTTAGGGACAATTTAGAATGATCAATTAACCTAGCATGTATGTTTCTGGAATTTGGGAGGAAACCAGAGTAAAACCCACACAGGCACGGGGAGAACATGCAAACTCAACACAGGAAGGCCAGGGGCTGGAATTGAGCTCATGACCTCTGCATTGTGAGGCGGTTGTGCTAACGAGTCATCCACCGTGCCGACTGATACCAGATATATTGCGGTAAAGATGCAACACTTTTCTATAAATCTCTGCCGGCGCTCACATTTTCAAATGATCACTTCTGTAACATTCCGAGAAAATCACAATATCCCCTAACTAATGAGCTATTTACAGAGCAGGCCTCCAGGCTACTTGGGCACTACATAGCCCCCAAAGACCACCACATTGGTGACCCTTTCTAGTATACAGTATTACATTGATAAATAGTCCTTAAATTTGTTCTGGGTTAAAAACTATTTAAATCTGAGACAGCAAGACAAGCAATCCACCATTTGAATTCCATCCCAACTGTTCTTTACGTTGAGTATCATGTATGTAGTGTCATTTGAGTCAGAAAGGCACATTTCTTTGTTTGCTAACCATCAAGAATGGCAGAATCAGACAACAGAAAATGTTGCAACCACAAAAACAAAAACGTTAAAACTGAGATTGTCACATACTGAACGGAGAGCTTCTCATCTGCATCTGCAATAAACATGCTGCCCACCTGTGGACGAATATAGAAACATAGTTTCGTTCAACTTTGGAAAACAACTCTGACCATCAGTGCTAAACTCATTCCTTTCAATAAATTGTACGAAGGAAAATACCTACCATACTTGTGAGGGTGGAGAAAAAGCCACCCTGGTGCTCTTCCTCTTTGTCTTTGTACTGCCTGTAGCGAGAGAATGAATTGAGACAATTTTGAGACAATTGAGTCATTTTTTTTGTTTATGCCTGGAAAGGATTACATTTTACCTGTTATATTCTGTTAGTGCGTGGTGGACAACAAGGCCCATTCCCTGGGAGAAAAAAAAAAGAAAAAAGAAAAACAATACACCGATATATATTAAATTGTTTTTGGATTAACTACTATTAGAGTAGTGGTGACATACATACAGTGCTCTGCAGATGTTTTAGCAACGGTTAGACTTTGTTTGAGCAATTCTGTATGGATCACATGTATAACTAAAACGTCACTCAGTGAAGAGCAAATTGAACAACAAATGAAAACAAATATTGGGGTGCATCATGTTTGTTCATCTGTTCATGGCCACTTCTTGATTCAGTGAGGATGACTAACAGAAAGTTAGTCAGAAAGCCGACTTTCCAATGACTGAAGATAAGAACGTAGCTGTATCTGTTTTCAGGAAATCAGTCATTTTTTTTCTCCATAATAAAGCTAGATGTATGTCCCTTTTATTTTTGGGACTATTTCCAAATCACTGTGTGAGAAGGGGTAATTCACACAAAGCAAAAGGAAGCTTGAAACGATTGCCCAACACGATACAAGACATACTTACATCCAGTGTTGGCTCATCATCCACAATGGAGAGCTTCACAATATATGGATTTACAGACTGACAGAGAAGGGGAAAAAAAAGCAGTGAAAATAGATCCCTTGAAGGAATTTACATATTGTAAATTACACTAACAAATGTACTAGAGTAGACAAGATCTGCCCAAGTCCAATGAAGGTATTGTATTTTTTTACATTACTAATGGATTACGAGTGCATCAAGTCAGTCTAAGAACAAACCTCATACTTCCGGTAATTGACCAGAAGGGCGAGAAGAACGACGGCGTCATAACCATGCTGCCCTCTGCTGGACACATCAGAAAGAATCTGCAGAGACCGAGCAGAAGCACTGATGACCAAAAGAAAACAATCACAAAACACATTTTACAGTCGATACTAGCCACAAGTGATAAGACAACGAATTTTTGGATTTTTTTTCTCCCATTTGCACCTGTTCATTGATCAGCAGGGCTGGCATTCGGTTCCTCTGGTTGATTTTAAAACTAATTTCACCTTTAAAACTCGAGCAGCGTTTTGCTATGCAGATTTGAGTCAAGAAAAACAATCCAACTCAACTTTGTACTTGAAATATGGGATGTTTCTTCATTAAATGTACTCTTTTACTTCAAAAACAAGTGCACAAAATGGATATTTTCACACCCACCTGCAGAATGGCTTCAAAGATGCTATTGATCATCACATATTCCAAGATCGTGTTCTGACTAATATTATCAGTTACCTGTAAACAGACAGATAATCAAGTTGAAAATGGTCCCTGACCGTAACAGTAGCAACTGTACTCTTCAATATTGTTGTGATGTCTCACCGTCACCAGACACAGCAGAAGTTTGAGACAAAGGCTCTTCAGACTCTCTGAGCCATCTCCACAAAGGAGGCTGTCTAGTCTTTCCATTAGATCCTGTGGCAAACACATCAATGATTGAACTTCACTTTATACATTTTCCGTGCAAGCGTGTGATAGATGTTTTTGCTTCCACATTTTAGATTGACTGAATACCTTCATCCTTTGCTCGGCCTTGTCAAAGCCCACAAGCATATTAATGATGTCAAAGCCAGACGCCGACTTGTTCTTTTGATGAACTCCTCTGAAAAGTGCACAGAGAGTCTGCCAGAGCAGAAAGGGAGAAGACCGGTGGCACAAAGCGAGAATTTGGTTAGAGATGAAACATGCACGCACACAAGGCAGTCCAAAACCTGTAGTCACCTGCAGAGCATTGACCACTTTGATCTGATGTTCCTCTCCGAGAGCCTGAACACTGTGATGGAAGAGCGAATTGATGTTGTCCTGGATCCGCTGCACCTCCTCGCCATCCACACTCTCCAGCTTCGACTCCAGGTACTCCAAGTTCACCTGGAAAATGAAGGACATCATTTTGAAACAAAACAATGCTGAACACGCAAATGACAGATAAGTAATAAATACGACGTAAAAGACAAAGACCATGAAAGTTAGTCAACGGCAACATTTTCAACTCCCACCTTCCTGACATCTTATTTTAGGCACGATTTCTATTAATATTTTCTGAATTATACAGCATTTTTCAATTATACAATTAGTCTCATAGGACACTTTCACCTGTTTTTAGTTCATGTTTCACCCTCTTCCTTATTTCGGACCTTATGACACCTTTTGATTTCCAGATAAACAATATTTTTAAAAAGACTTGCGTTGGTTGTTACACATATTTTTCTGTCTCTCACACACACACACACACACACACACACACACACACACACACACACACACACACGAGTTTATCTACCTATCGATGTGTCTGTCATAAACAGAATAGTGCAATTAGTTTTCATATAACCCTTGAAGTCTGATGGTGACCCAGATTTATAACACTGGGCGCTGCATTGCACCCCAAAATTCTTAGGTATTCTGCAGATTTTATGATGAAATGCACATAGTCAAGTAAGTAAGTGTCTGCTGAGTATATTTACACTACTATGCCCGAAGACGACTGACATAGGCTCCAGCACCCTCACGACCATTGTGAGGATCAGCAGTTTGGAAAATGGATGCATAGATGGATGGATGGAAAAAAAAATGCTGATTTCAAAAGAACACATTCATACATTATTACACGAGTAAGTATTGACTCTACAAAGTACCTTCATCAGAAACAACTCATCCCAGAAGCGAGGATTATTCTTAGCTGGGTCCTCTTTCTAAAACAAACATACAACACATTATTTGCAAAAATAATATGACTATAAATGTTGATGTAATGTGGGTGTGTGATGCATGATACTCACTGCAAAGATCTCATCATACATCAACACCACCTTTTCCTTCAGCGGTTTCTTGGAGGATGATGTCCTCCTCAGCAAACCTGCCTTCTTCTCCATCTGAGACATGGTGAGGTCTAAGGATATGGACATTTAAATATTCATCACAGATGACGATATATGTTAGACAATGGCTCAGAGTAATGGCTATAGGACATCAATCAACATCTATAATGTTATTCAGTTCAGTACACATTTTTTCAGACTTGTAAGTAAGGGCTTTATTTCTTGATAAATTGGGCTACAATAGGTTCACAGTCGTAAACTAACCCCATTATAAAGTGTAAAGACATGGTTGCGGTATTCTTTTCCGTATTACTATGCCATTCTAATTCAAAAGTATATTTTCTATGAACGTCAATCATCTCTTGAACAGTAATGTATCTTGAATAGCAGGAGCATTGATGTGAGCAACTGGTAAAAGCTCTAACCCATGCTACTATGCATTCAATAACTGATAGATGTTCATATAGGCACCACGAAGTGCAATAAATAAGGGGTGTGAAAACACGTGAATATGGAGCAGAGGGAGACAGCAAAGACAGCACCCGCTGTTTCCGCCGCCTCTGACTAGTGCTGTCAGTCAGTCGGTTGACAGGTTAACAGAATGTGCGGCATTTTTTTTTCGCATTGAAAATCGCAATTATGCTCATTCGCTAGCCATCTAATTTATTTACCAGCTGACGTTGGCTAAAATGAATCCCTAAAGATGCACAGGATGGGCAGCTAATCAACAAGCATTAGCTAAGACGCTATGTTTGTAAACTAGCCTTTTAAACGTTACCTGATTAGTGAACAAAACGGAATCTGTTCATCGTGATACCGAACGCTTTTTATTCCACCGATAATAACTATCAAGTAACACCCTGCTTTTGGGTATTTCATTAGCGAATATACAGCTAACGCTACCTAGCTAAAGTCTGACAAGAAAACGACGTCAGTATCCATTTATCGAGCTTTTACGAGCAACGTGTGGCCGTGGAAACCGACGTCAAAAATCGTGTAGCATGAATTGTCCACGTTACTGCTAAGATACGAGTGTTAGTTCTCACCTCACTTTGAGTGTACAATGTAGGTCATGAATCCTTGACACAACAGTTGCTCTTCAACTAGCATACTGCTAGTGCTAACTAATCTTGAGTCTTCTTCTACCGGCCCACAGTGCCACTACACCCAGATTACACATACAGTACAGTGCTGTGCAGGTATTTGGTCTCATAAATTAAACTTGATATTTCATGGCCTATAATTTATTATCGAGGATCTACATTTCGTGGTCTTTTTCTCTCCGTCCATGGCACATCTAAAGACTCACTGACTTATTAGAAATATTTAAGAATCTGACAAAAGACAATCTGTAAACTTTTTAAGTGTTGTCTTTAGAGATACTGTACTTCTAATGATATCTGAAGGGATGTCAGCTTTAGACGCACTTCTAAAATAAAACATTTGCTCAAATTACGTTTATATGTGACGATACTGATCATGTACTGTAATTTCTTACAGCAACTGAGAAACAGATAAATATCATATGCAACACGTTGTATAAATTTCTGCTAGGGTTTTCAAACGATCACTTCTAAATTCCAAAAATAATGTCCCATCCCATTGAAATTTTTTTAGAACAGCTCCGCGTGCTTGATCATGTGGTCTTTGGGTGCTAATTATCCACGTTAACCTCGCATTTTGCACAGTATTGTACAGTACATACCGGCCCGGTATTACCGGGTATCCTGGAATACATCTCTCACCGCAAATACTGTACATCACTGTCAATATACTTCCTACTTTCTACTCATTGCATTGTACAAATATTACTAAAGAAATATTGACAATATTTGTATATTGCCATATACATGACACATCGTAATCTTTATTTTTATCAGTCTAAGATAAAAAAATATATATTTTCATCATCTTGTAATCAGTGGATGTCTAATTGCTCCTTCCTGTGCCAATGCAGTTAAAAGTACAATTAAAAAAAATATATTAAAACCTAAATCTGAGGTCCACGCTAATGTTTGTATTTATAGTTCATATTTTATATTTATATACTTTGTCTTGTACTTTCTCCCTTTCATAATTTTGCTGCTGTAAAATGGGAATTTCTCCATTGTGAGACAAATAAAGGTTTTCTTATCTTGTCACATGTCATTTTCATCAATTTGTGAAAGTAAAAAAAAAGAAAACTGAATAAAATTGCAGTGGTGAATTGTTGCAATATTAAACAATTTTGTTAGTTTAGCAATAACTTCATAACTTCAATCTCGAAAGTGAAAATGTATCTTTTTTATTGGTACCATACATTAATTAGCAAGGGCAGAAACTAACCAAATCAAAAAATTGATACCAAACAATGATTCTACAGGGTTTGAGGAAGGTACAAGTCACCATTCAAACTCAATTTCAAATGTGTTGAAAGTGTAACAAAATAGAAATGTACAAAGACTTATAAGATTCCACTTCACTTATGATTGTGATGAATACCAGCAGGGCCAAATGAAGAACAGCAGTACTTCTTTCAAGATTTTTATGACTCATGAATGCAATTTATAGACTAAACTGTTACAAACTATGCAGGCTGAACATCATGTTAAACTGGTTTTAGAACATGTTTGAAGATGGCACAAATTAAAACATTGTGGAAATGGAGGAAGTCATTTTAACTTTTAAAACCAGTGATTGGAGTAAAAGTCAAACAAACATTTCAGCACATTCGCTTGACATCGGGTCAAATCGGTTACCCAAAACATAAAACCTCTGACAGTGGAGGGGAAAAAGAACGAACAATTTATGTAGACATGAAACAGCTGAGTGAATTTCAGAATGTCCTAAATAAATACAGAAGTCAAATAAGACAAAGGAAACACCGTCCCATGGTGCCATTGTACCCTCAGGGCTTTTATCATTTCATTTACACTTCCCTTAAAAAAGAGGGAGGAGGAAAGAGCTGGGGTATTTTTTCCTCATTTCTCCTATTTTGTTTCTTTACATTAGATCAAGATGGCTTTAGGTATATCTAAGTAAGAATACATCTTATTACAGTCAGACAGAACTTTGCTACTACCTTAAATATACAAGCACAAATACACAAAATGTCAAATTTCCAAAAGCAACAGAAAAGACAAAATAAAACATCCACACTAAATAATTTTCCTTTTATAAACACAAAAGATAAAAACAATATATTTTAGGGGAGGAATAAAAGTCCTGTGGTGCTCCTTGGTCTGTAGCTTTTCAGTATTGGTTAAAAAATAAAAATAAAGTATTAATTGAACTGAAGATTTAATAGTAGAAATTAAAAAAAAACATTCTAGGGAAATATATACTGTATAAAAACTCTTCAAATGTGTAAGTGTGTATGTTGCTCATGCCAGAGTCTACTCAGATAGCTCACGCACCAAGGTACTGAAATTCCTACCATCATTTGTGTATGTGTGTGTGTTTAGTGTGAATTGTTGAATCTCACGCTAAAAGTGTGACAATTTCAACAATTTCGCAAGACGTCTCTAAATTCTGGCCTGCTCAGTTTGTCAGACACGTGCTTAAGTATCTTCTCTCCTCAAACTTCTCACACACACACTTCACTGTGTGTGTCCGTCTCGCTCTCTCTCTCACTTGCCCACTCACCAATACTTAATCAACAAAGTTTTCTAGTGCCTTGTTGCATCAGAGCTGTCCAGAATTGAGTCGTTTAGAGGCTGGTGGACAAGTTGTCCCTAAGCATCTTGCCACCATGGCCATGCCCCACTGCTTTGTGGCATTCTTGAGTTAAGTGTGGTTTAGTTTTCTCCTGGATTCAATCACCACGTCTTCTTCATCACAACTATCATGTCACTGTCCAAAGTTGAAATTAGCAAGAGCAGACAGGACATTTTGAGTATGATATGCGGAAAAGGACCAGTAGGGGATTGGGGCCTTGGTTTCGGAAAGCCACACCGTGATGATGAAGCTCTGGCAGGAGGTGTAACTGAGCTCCGCCAGGCACCGCGTGTTGGAAGAGTCCAAGCTCAAAACGCATGTCGGGGGTCTACTAAGAAACCTGTTGCTCTCGTGACTTTTGTCTTTGGGAAGGCTCAGAGGAGGGCGCGAGGGAATTGTGTTGCGAAGGAGGAGCCCAAACTCTATTGCGATGCCTGCGAGGTGGGGTTGTCGCTCTTGCTCTCCTGGCTAGAGGGCGCCTTGTTGTTCCATGGCGAGTTGGATCCCAGAGCCGGAGAGTTGTTGAAGCTGTCCTCGTCGTCGATACCATTGGCTGCATCAAATTGGGTGTTCTCCAGCCGCGTAATCAAACGCTCGTCCTCATCACCAAACTCCCCACCCATCAGTGTAGGCTCTCCCACCACCATCACATCCTGCACAGACAAAATAAAATGTTGAATACAGTCTAATTACGGCACTAGTAGTCAACACTCTTGTAAATCATTGGACTGTCAATCCCTACATAATCATGTTTCGGCACCCATGGACTTGCATATTCAGTTGTTATTTTTTTCAATTGTTTTCGTGTTGTTTATTGTTTTGGCCAAGTACATTTGCGTAACCAGGGCTGGGCAATATGACCAAAAATGTAATGTGGTATGACGTAGTGCTGTGAATCTTAAACCCCCGGTGCTCAGCGACTGCTGTGCGGAGCTCTAATGTAAGTTGTTGGCCCCTGTCATGAAATGAGGTCAGCTGGTGTGCTGAAGCGGGCAACACAGGATGCTATGAATGCCCGTGCCACTTCTGTTGAGGCAGTCGATAACAAGGCAACAACTTCTGGCCACCTGGTGGTCCTGCCCACCATGGAGAGGAAGTGAGTCCATGTTCACTTGGTCAAAACAACTCTCTGGTACTAGAAAGCGTGCCACAGGGGCTCTGGTATAGTGTTGTAACTTGGTGCGCTGGCATGCCATACAAATACCAGCCCACATCCTGACATCTCTCATGAGGCCAAGCCAAGGTACTGGAGGCCTTTCACACCTGGATGGGAAAGGCCGTGGATGGTGTCAAACAGCGCTGCAGGCACTATTGGGCGCGGCTGGCCGGTGGAGACATCACAGAAGAGTGTGGCATTAGCGTAATCAAATGTGATGTCCTTGAGACACAGTTCGGTGGCCGCTTGAGTGTCAGAGTCGGCAGCCAGTTCAGCAGCTATGACAGCGTAATCAAGCCCCAGGTGAAATATGAGGGATTAACACAGCCAGCATCCTTCCCATAAATTCGGATGGTTCGCCGTCACACAGGGTGCTGAGGGACAGCAGGCGGTCTGCCTTCTCCAGTTTGGACAGTTCAAAGCATCCCAAAAGGAATGACTTGAGCCCATCGTGCTTGCCAACAGCCGGTGGAGCCTCCAGCAGCACCCTCATTCTGGCTGTCATTAAGGCAATCCAAAATGGAAGTATTTTGTAACATCCTGCATTATTCCTCTCAGCTGAAGGTGAGCCTTGATGTGCTGAAACCGTGGCCGTGGGTTGTGTTGTCAAAAGTTAGACAACATGAGTGCTGCGGGCTAGATGCTTGCGTAGAAACCTGTCATTACTACTCACCTCAAGGTCACCAATTGTGGAGACGCGGTAAATGACGAGACGAGGAGATGAAAGCAAGACATGCTTGTTAGCTTTCCGCACAAAGCTAATTCTTTACAGAGCAAGCGACTCTTCTTCAACCCTTTCAAGTCAATCATTCCCTTCTTCCTTGTGGGAGCCACACTGAGGTAGGTGTTTAATCCAGTTAGTTTGCATTATATAATGGTATTACAAGATTCACATTGAGTTGACTAGTCATTTATTTGAACAGTTAAGCCATGCTTTCGTTCGGCATGCATTCGCTACGCCCGGATAGCGGCGGCTTCTCTGTGGGCAGACGAGCACTCTGTGACTCAGCTGCGCTCAAAAATATGCTTTTGTGCCCAATATTTCCTCTTACGTTCTTATAATTGTTGCTTGAAGTGCAACGGAATTCTGCGCCCACATTCTGTGCCATTTATACACAAGAGCCTATGAAGGTCCATGTCCTGATGCAAGCAATGAATCAACAGAGCTTTCTGTCGAGTTTCGATAGCATAGAAAGACGATTCCAGTGATGTACTTACTGGAACCTGGCTGGACAGAGGGAAGCCACTGCCAGGACTCTTCTTCTTGTTGTTGTTGTTATTGTTAGTTCCTCCTCCTCCGCTGATGGTGCTGCCACCTGACATCTTACGCTTCCGTCGTTTGTTTGGGGCCTGTCTGGATGGCTCAGCTACACACAGGAAACAGGAAGTTACATGGATGGAAATGTTGGTGTGTTTTTACTACATTGTCAGATGTTGGAATATGTGTGTTCACAAACCCGGAGGTGCCACCATTCGCTGCCATTTCTGGAAGAGGCAGGTCTTGAGGCAGTCTCTGGGGCTGAGGCTGTACGTCTTGTGTCTGGACATTAGTTCCTGCATGGGCTCCAGGATCACACACAACTAGAGCAGAGAGCACACGGGCAGAAAGCTGGTATCAAATTAAAAAGAAATAAATTACAAGCCCTTCTTATTTTCAGTGCCAACTTTTCAAGATGTTCAATATGAGTAAAAATAAATGACACTATAATTCAGCATATATAATTTTTTTATTCATTCATTCATTCATTCATCTTCCGAACCGCTTCATCCTCATTAGGGTCGCGGGGGGTGCTGGAGCCTATCCCAGCTGTCTTCGGGCAGTAGGCAGGGGACACCCTGAATTGGTTGCCAGCCAATCGCAGGGCACACAGAGACAAACAACCATGCACGCTCACACTCACACCTAGGGACAATTTAGAGTGTTCAATCAGCCTGCCATGCATGTTTTTGGAATGTGGGAGGAAACCAGAGCACCCGGAGAAAACCCACGCAGGCCCGGGGAGAACATGCAAACTCCACACAGGGAGGCCGGAGCTGGAATCGAACCCGGCACCTCTGCACTGTGAAGTCGACGTGCTAACCACTGGACTACCGGGCCACCCTTTAATTTTTTTAGTACAATAATTTTCAAATTAATGTATACAACAAAATTAAAATATCATCAATGGAGTTCGGCTTTGCTTACAATAGAGTAAGTAGTATGAAAGAGCTATAGCTTTAAAAATAGACAGTATATCCACCATGTATGGTCATAAATTATTCTCATTATGATCTCTCTAGGGGAAATTCAATATACACTTTGCTCTACATAATTTTGGTGCACATCACACAAAGCTGACCACACATGCAGTCATGCATAGAAAGATGTCAGAATGAGGAAATGCGCAACAATTGATTCCAATACATTTTATTAGCAGCAGGACTTGAAAAGTGACCCTCTATTTCCTTATGGATGAGTTACAAGTTACATTTAGTTGACTTCTTGGTACAAACGAAGCTTACCGTAATACGTATCCCTCAAAGAAATACACAGCCATAATTTTAATGATTTCATGTAATCTTCATTTTATAAACCCACACAAAATTGAGTTTTCAGCTAACAATATGGGACAATGTCATTGTGGTCTGTGGGAACAAAAGGTATTCAACACTATTTATTTACTTTTCTTTATTTGGCTGCATGTCTGCTTGTGCTGAGCCTGTGTTTGACATAGTACAGGTACATCACACAGCTGGTGCACAGTCAATGCATTGTCCCATTGTTTATTGATAAAAATCATACGGATTTCATTGATTCAAGGTTCAACATCATGAAGAAATATTGTGCATGTCTTCAATAGATGTATATTTTGATGCAATGGAGGGATGCACTAATTCATTACCTGACCGAAACCAGGGTGAAAATAAAAAGCCACACCAACTATTTCTCTCCTAAAGGAATCTACTGCTTTTTCATCCACAAGTATTCTGCTTTTCCTTTTGTTTAAAGTAAGAATTTGGATATGTGTAAAATACAGAAATTGCACCCGTAACTGACCTCTTAATGCGGTGCGCTGTATGGTTGTGAAAATAAGGCACATTCATCAACCCAAGACTGTGACTCATGCAGTGAACATTGTTCAGAAGGCACATAAACTTGCAGACCCAGTCCGACTTGTACATGTATTATTAGAGACTAAGACACGCACGCGCTCCTCTGAAGATCACCCTTTTTGACCTTTTGTCTCTACGCACCTGCAAGACAGTCTTCAGGTGTATGGTCAAATTAAAAAATATATATTATTGAAGTAAAAATTGGGTAAGACCAAGTGGAGGGTCATGATATTTTGTGTACAACTTACTCGGAGGTAGTTTAGAGTAGAGTTTGACAGGCCACATCTTGTAATGTTTTTGGACAGCTGGTCAAGCATCTGTGGGTCCTGGGCCTGAGACAGTATTCAACAGGACAGAGTAAATAACTTGACACACACAGACAATAACATGATCTAAAAGATTCAGGGCTGCCATCCACTCACATGCATGGCCAGTATACTGCGAGGGATGAGTTCACGATGTTGTCGGATGCTAAAGTGCCACGTTTTTATCCTCATCATGTCGTCAAACATGAACTCCAAGTACAAGCGCCCCTCAACACACACCTACAGAAGGGAAGGTGAGTAGGATTGTGAATGTGCATATTCAGAGTTTGATCATTACACGGATTGCTCCATCTCACCCTGCGTTATTGGAGAAGCGTTCACAACTAATGTTAGTTAATTGATTCTTTAAATTGATTAGCGATCAACAAAGAGCATTTACATTGTTTGACTTGGCACTACAATGATGCCTCAAGTAGACAAATACTATATTAACAGGGATTGTGCAGTGGCCCTGATAATTGCCCGTAACTTAATTCTTCCTGTTACCAAGCCATATTGGATATATGCCATCAACTCAGCGGTCCCTCTCTTGCATCCCGGTGAACAAAGCACAGCCCAACCCATTCAAACATGTTGAGGATGGACAATATTTTAGGATTGAAAATCTTTCTTCGTTTTCAGAGCCCTAAATCGTAATGTTCACATGTTACAAAGTGCCTGTCTATTTAAGTCTGTGTTAGGATGTATGCAGCATTGCATCAACAAAAAAATAATCTCTTCATTGAGTTCGTATGCGGGTGTTCTACTCATTAAGTTACAAGTTATATCATGGATATGGTTGCCCTAAGAGTAGGCCCCTCCTTTATTTATTTTTAAATTTCGGGCAATTTGATGCCCTTCAATTTTTTTCTTGTAGACAGACTAAAACAATGTTGATAAAAGTTATTCCTTGTATTTCTTTTTTTCTTCTTGAATTTACAACAATGTCATTGACAAGTTATCCAATTTCTAATGGCGGAAAATTCTTGGGTGTGTGAAATGTTTTGTTTCTTGGGGGGATGTATTCTTCCTCTGGGGGCTTAACAGAAAATAATTGAATAGCGCTGGCTTAGAAGGATGTTGTGACAAGAAATAATCCTAAATATATCCCTTCATAATATTACCATGTTTTACCCACGAGCAAGTGTACCGTATTATTTATTAGGTGAATTTTTTTCATACGTAACAACTCACCGGGTTATAAAGCACATTATCTTTGTGAAGCATCGTATGTTAAATATATATTTATTCTGATTATACTGCATGTTTATTTGACATATTTAGCGTTATTATGTTAGGTTGAGACCTCTTCTTCTTCTCCTTTCGGCTTGTCCCTTTTCAGGGGTTGCCACAGCGAGTCATTAATTTCCATCTTTCCCTGTTCTCTGCATCTTCTACTCTAACTCCAACTACCTGCATGTCTTCCCTCACGGCATCCATGAATCTCCTCTTTGGCCTTCCTCTCTGTCTGCTACCTGGTAGCTCCATCTCTAACATTTTCCTACCAATGTATCCCCTGTCCCTCCTCTGTACATGTCCAAACCATCTCAGTCTGGCCTCTCTCACTTTTTCTCCAAACTTTCCTGTCTGAGTTGTCCCTCTGATGACCTCATTTCTGATCCTGTCCATCCTTGTCACTCCTAAGGAGAATCTTAGCATCTTTAACTCAGCCACCTCTAACTCTGCCTCCTGTCTTTTGCCAAGTGCTAGTGTCTCGAGACCGTACATCATGGCCGGTCTCACAACTATGTTAGGTTGAGACCGAACACGAAATATCGGATGGTGCCGCATCTTGCTTGCTTCTGTTCGCCAAACAACTACAAGGGAGGGTGGGAGTAGTTCTGGTTCTGGTATAATGAAAACATTAACGCCTGCTAGTAATAATAATAATACATTTCATTTAAAAGCGCCTTTCATGCCACCCAAGGACACTGTACAGTAGTGATTAGATATGGATGAGAATGAAAAGGCGAATGCAACAGGAAGTCATTTGAATTAAAGACGTCCAACTGAAAAGATGACATCCATACATAAGGCACACTGGATTATAAAGCCCACTGTCAATTTTTGAGACACCTGCATTTTATGGTCTGAAAAAAAAAATGGTCCTTCCCTCTGATTTAAACTCATACTATGAAAATTAATTATATTTGCCTGTCACTATTATAGGGATGTGGTGAAAAAATGCTCGCTAAGAGTGAAGAAGAAAGAAACTTTACAATTTTGGTCGATTTTTACCTTGTGTTTAGTATCTGTAAGTTAAATCAACCATTTTGCAATACATGTTCTAGACGGATACAGGAATAAACAAAATAGAAGAGGGGGACACTTACCTGTGTGAACATTGGCTTTCCATTCTGAGAGACCATGGTGCACTGATCACAGTCAAGTGAGACAAAGTTGTTGTGAAACGATTCCTTGGGGTGTTTCAGGACATAGTAGAGCTCAGTGGCACCACCTTCAAATATACTCCGAAAGTATCTTGGAATCAACGTCCGACCAATTGCTTGATGGGTGGAAAGGAAACAAATGGGTCACACAACAAAATGGTTCATTTAGTTTAACAGTAGATAATAGGCTAAATTGGGGTGTAACAAAGATGGTTTAAACAAGAAAATCGTTTTTTTGATTTGAAAGATGTAAGCGCATCAAATTGAACTAAATCTAATCATTCCACTTTTGTATTAATCGAGATATGTAACAAATTATTTTATTAGCAAGATGTATCTTATAAGCAAATGGCACATTTGATTCAAATGTAACAACAAAAAAAGGCTTTGCCTTAGACCAGGGGTGTCCAAAGTCGGTCCTCAAGGGCTGCTGTCCTGCCTGTTTTCCAGCTCTCCAAAGAGCAATGCACCTGAATCAAATCATCAGGATCATTCTAATGATCAGGCAAGACAGTGGCCCTCCAGGCCTGGAGCTGGACATGCCTGCCTTAGACCCTCTCGAACTGAGTTGTAATATATTAAGATAAGATAAGAAAACCTTTATTAGTCTCACAATGGAGATGAATCAAATTGTAATCCCACGGAGTGGAATCAAATCGTTCCACATTCAAACTGTGCTCTCCTTGAATCGTTTCACACTTCACACATCAAAAACCGTATCAGATCGTCTTTGGCATAGAAATGCACACAAGTACTAAATAGGCAGCACATCAGCAGGATGGTATGTTAATTTGACATTTGTCCTTACTGTAACGCTTGGGCCCATCTTCCAGACAGAAAGTAATGGTCAACATGGCATCATCTTCAAAAAACTCTGTAGTAAATGCATCCCACCATAGGTTATCACACTCCTACAGTTTGGAAAAAGGACAGATATTCCATTACCCACACACAGTGCTAGTGTTATGCAAAAGCGAGAATTTACAAACCTCTGTCCAGTTCTGTAGCCGTTTATTTAGTTCAAATATTCTGTAGTCTGTCTGGTTGCCATATGGTGTGTGCCTCCTACACAATAAAACAACAGGAGGTGATAACAAAAAAGTACAACAGTTGGCATGTGGTAATAAAAGAGAAGGGAAAATTCTGAGCTGCAGCACTATCAGAGTTGTTTAAGAACCTCAATTGGCCGGATCAGACATTACTGCTCAATTGGATACGATAGGAGACCACAACATTAACTGGTTTCATGTTGTCTTACCCTATGCCTGGCTCCAGGTATGTGGGAGGATACATTGGGGTTGGACTGGAGAAGCAAGAGAGAGAAAGAGAGAGATCCATATATATACATATAGTGCAACCAACAAAGATCACAGAAACTATCAGAAATATAGGATGAGACTATAATTCTAACACTTCTCCACTCCACCCAACATCAGATTTATTGTTACCTAATAGAGCCCACAAGAACCATATTCTGGACAACACTTCACTTAGTAGCACACGGCAAGACATCACCATAATCTATTAAATATAATTACGCATACAATTAATTGATCTTAAACAGAAAAAAAGAGAGGAAACAAGGACCAACTTTGGCATCATTTTTATGGCAATGAAAAAAGAAGCCCCAATGACTATGATGGTGATTTTTCAAGGCAAATTCAACTTTGGCCCAAAGGCAAAACTTGCACTCTGCTGAAACCTGAATAACCAACCCCCGTGTAATCTTTCTCGCAGAGAACCGATAACAGGTCGGCTGCAGGAATCTCCTCATTCTCAAATAGTTCACTTCACCAGAATAAAATCATTCTCCAAGGCTGTCCGTTGGCAAAACTAACACGAACGCTTCAATACTGCGTGTTAAAATATATGGACATTGAGATTTGAACATTTTAAAGAATTCAAATCGACATCACAATGTAGTAGAATGCAATTTTCGAATAGCAAAGAAGGTTATTCGCAAAAAAAAAATAATAATAATAGTAGGGCGAGGTATAGTGAAGTAGTATGGGTGTCTCTTGCGTCAATCTCCACTTCATCGTGCAAATGATATCATTTTATAAAATAAATACAAGCATACAATATGTTTTTAATTTAAAAAAGCAGCAGTACACACACACACATATATACATATACATACACACACACACATATATATATACATATATATATATACATACATATATATACATACATATATATATATATATATATATATATATATATATATACACACACACACACACACACACACACACACACATATATATATCATTTTTTGTTTTTCATAAAATATCAGTACAGACAAGAATAGTGTTTAAGTACCACATGGATAACCGGTATCGTCAAGAGTAGGGCCGTCTCAAGCCGATCAAAAGCACTGCACTGTTTTTGACTGGGAGGAATGTCGGCGCCATTTGACTGTCGTTGCTGGACAGTCCCGGGGCGCTTGTGTCTTGCGCCTGTAATGGGCAGCATTTTTCACAGCCCCGCTTTGTTCAGCGGAGAGATCGGTGCTGTTGAACGGTCTGCGGCTGGAAGGATGTAAGGCTTGAGGAGCCGACGATGAGAAGAAAGGAGCGTTAGCGCGGAGCGCCGATGCGGATTTGGAACTGGGAGTCGCGGCTTGGAATTTGAAGCGGATTACGTGGGACAGGAGAAGTGAATTAATCTCTTTTCGTCAATGGACGCTACAGCTTCGTGTTTGCTTTCAAAACTTAGCTTGTAGCAGACGTGAGCACATTTTCAGCATGACGTCTCTGACCCACCGGTGAAAGGACACTTTGATCCTCTCCTCTTTCATCTATAACTGCTTCAGACAACAAAGTGTATGCAGAAAAGTGGTGAAGATTGCACGACTGTCTTGT
>CAAKHF010023909.1:5050-23311 GCA_901007745.1 Hippocampus kuda | reverse complement strand
ATGTGGTGCTGTTGGCGCCTTCAGGCAGGGCTCTCCAACTCTCACTGGAGCGTTTTGCAGCCGAGTGTGAAGCGGTTGGGATGAAGATCAGCACCTCCAAATCTGAAACCATGGTCCTCAGTCGGAAAAGGGTGGAGTGCCCTCTCCGGGTCGGGGGGGAGATCTTGCCCCAAGTGGAGGAGTTTAAGTATCTTGGGGTTTTGTTCACGAGTGAGGGCAGAAGGGAGCGTGAGATCGACAGGCGGATCGGTGCAGCGTCTGCTGTGATGCAGACGTTGTATCGGTCTGTCGTGGTGAAAAAGGAGCTGAGCGAAAGGGCGAAGCTCTCAATTTACCGGTCGATCTACGTTCCAACCCTCATCTATGGTCACGAGCTATGGGTCGTGACCGAAAGAACGAGATCCCGGATACAAGCGGCCGAAATGAGTTTTCTCCGCAGGGTGTCCGGGCTCTCCCTTAGAGATAAGGTGAGAAGCTCGGTCATCCGGGAGGGGCTCAGAGTAGAGCCGCTTCTCCTCCACATCGAGAGGAGCCAGATGAGGTGGCTCGGGCATCTGATTCGGATGCCTCCTGGACGCCTCCCTGGTGAGGTGTTCCGGGCATGTCCCGCTGGCAGGAGACCCCGGGGACGACCCAGGACACGCTGGAGAGACTATGTTACCCAGCTGGCTTGGGAACGCCTCGGGATCCGCCAGGAAGAGATAGAAGAAGTGGCTGGGGAGAGGGAAGTCTGGGCTTCCCTCCTGAAGCTGCTGCCCCCGCGACCCGACCCCGGATGAGCGGTGGAAAATGGATGGATGGATGGAGGGTGTTTCATTCGTTCTTAGCTTAGCATCTTTAGCTTCTAATGTCATATTCACTGCGTTTAAAAAAACACGATTACCTCTCTGGACTTCATGTAAAGTAGATTCAATTTCACAACTCTAGAACAAGTTTGGTTGTTTCCTGAAACTACAAACAATAACTTTAAGTGAAACAGCGACGATAAAAAAAAAACAGTAATCATAACAGTAAACTGTCTCTGAAAGGTGGCAAACTGTGAAACGTAGACCTTGGGTAGAATGTGGAGAAATGCGTGAGGCCGTGCACCTCTGTGAGCATGATGACATAGTGGGATAATGACAAACATGCAGTGTTCATTAATTGAGATCACTTGTTCATTAGTTTCAGGCTCAGTGGGCGGAGAGTTTACGAGCTGCGTCCCTCAGTCTGCATTGCGCTGTCAAGAGCAGTGGGTGCATTTTATTGCCCGGTTGAGCCAAACTTCTGTTTCTCCTTAAGGAGAGGCTGCTCTCGAGCTACTAAAAGACCCATTCTTTCCTTTCACATGTGTCAACCTGCCATCCAAAGGTATTTTCCCCTTTTGTGTGTTTGCAGAGTACAACTCTTTAAACAGTTTGGTGTCAGAGGCTTTCATTCGCTTCTTCCTGGAGACCATCGGCCACTACTCTCTATTCATCACCCAGAACGAACGCGGCGAGCGCCTTTTCCAGAGAGAAGCCTTCCGCAAATCGGTGGCCTCCAAGAGTATCCGCCGCTTCCTGGGTGTCTTTATGGAGTCGCAGATGTTCGCAGGCTTCATTCAAGATCGAGAGTTGAGGAAGACACGCGCCAAAGGTACGATAGACTCTCAGTTTGTCACATTTTGAAAGCCGTTTGACCATTTATTGCTTGAGATTCCTGCGCTAGTATCCTCATTAGTATTGATTCAATATCAAGGATAACCAACCAAAAGTGGCTCGAGTGGAGGAAAAAAAAATACGATTAGTAAGACATAACAACTGCTTACGACTGGTATTACTAATGACAACATTGTACCAGCTAGATATCTAGTGCTTCACTAGTAGTACAGGTAACACACAGAAAGTCAACTTGCGAACAGTTTTGCATCACGAGGAGTATCTGAGGCTTGTTCTCCTACTAGTATACCAAAGTTGTCCTACTAGTGGGCATTACTGTCTTACAGTAGTGGAAGGTAGTAAGTGGAAGAAAAAAAAAAGATTCTGTAGTGTCCCTCCTAGTGTGCTGAATTGTGAAACTACGATCCATTTTCCCACTTGGTGTTGACCTCCTTTTGTGCTTCCGCTGCAATGCTTACCGCTGCACTAATACTGACCCCTAGTGACAATACCGTGACAGGTCTGTTTGAGCAGAGGGTGGATCAGTACCTGGAGGAGCTGCCGGACACGGAGCAGAGTGGTGTCAACAAGTTCCTCAAAGGCCTCGGTGAGGTTTCTGAAGGCCTTTTTAAAAGAATGAGTGCATCTCAAATACATGCAATAGTATGTCAATTCAAAACAAACTGCTCATACACGAGGTGTGATTGTGAATGTAAGTGGTTGTTTGTCGAGATGTGTCCTGCAATTGACTGTGGAGGCCACCTGTGGATAGCCCCTAACTTACCAATGACCCTAATGATACAAATTGGATGGGAGAATATCCACCTTCAAATAGTAATCATAATCATAATCATGTATTTTGCAAGTGGGCTGTTGAGATTACTTAATTCTTCTTACATCATTATTAATTACTCTTGATTTGTTTGGACTTTTCCAGGAAACAAAATGAAGTTTCTCCACAAGAAAAACTGAGATTGCCGCGTGGCGGTTTCAAGCCTTTCGTCCTGCATCTTTGCATCGTGATCCCCGTTATTGTGTGTAAACTTGTACAGTTCAGATGTCACAGTGAGCTGGCCATGAACTATAGCCATGGCAGGATTGTACACAGAAGTCGGGCTACTCGGAAACCACTGGTGTTTTTGTAAAGAGTTTATGTGACATGACAGTGGCATAAAATGTACAGTTTGTATGCTTCCAATGCTGCATCAGTTCAAGACAGAAGCATCAGAATCAAAATGCATCAAGACGGTGAACTGTAAACACATTTTGCAATCTTTCAATAAAAAAAAAAGATGAAAACAATTCAGAATCGCATGTTATACTTACAACTCAATCTCAATCTTCAGTTATCCCCTCTAAATAATCATTTGAGTGTCCCAAAGAGAAGAAGCAGGTTACGCCCAGCATCCACTGAGGCCACAGCAGAGATCCCATAAGGCCCGGTAAGTCTAACAGCAGCTAGGTTAACCTAATTACGTCTGGTCTCATCACTGTTGGCTGTCACTGCCATGCTCTCATTAGTTCGCCGTTGACTCGGGCTGACATGGTTCTTTTCCTTTGCTTGTCTGCAATTAACTCTTCAAGTAACATGGAATCACTTTGTGCAACTACTGTTGTGTTACTATCAACCCAGGGTCGATCATACCATTAGGCAATCAAAGGTGGCGTCCTGTGGGCCTCGGATTTCCAATGTCTCCTAAAAAAAAAAATGTTTATTGGATTGAAGGCAGTTGTTTTAGTCTCGAGTTACATGCTAACGAACATATTAAAATGCATCATCCATTTTACGCGTTTCGACTCCTCTTCTCATGCAATGGACTATACCATCTTACATGCATGTGCAGACTTGAGTCAGAAACATGCCTGCAAAATCAACTTGTCCGCGCGGTTGGGAGGAAAATAAAGCAGAATTATCCCAGTGTAGTGGAGAAAAGGAGAAAGAAAGTGTGAAATAAAGCAAAAAATTCAAAACCTCATGGTAAGAGTGATGCTTTTAATCATGAAGATGTGAGTGTTAAAGTGGTCAAAATGGTAAATTATATTTATATAATATAATATTATATTACATAATTTATAAATTATATTATGTTGGTTCATGTTCGTCTCTAGGGCGGCCCGGTGCTCCAGTGGTATGCGCGTCTACCTCAGAGTGCAGTGCGGGTTCAATTTCAGCTCCGGCCTCCCTGTGTGGAGTTTGCATGTTCTCACCGGGCCTGCGTGGGTTTTCTCCGGGTACTCCTGTTTCCTCCCACATTCCAAAAACATGCATGGCAGTCTGATTGAACACTTTAAATTGTCCCTAGGTGTGAGTGTGAGTGTGAGTGTGAGTGCGGATGGTTGTTCATCTCTGTGTGCCCTGCGATTGGCTGGCAACCGGTTCAGGGTGTCCCCCGCCTACTGCTTGAAGACAGCTGTGATTGGCTCCAGCACCCCCATGACCCTTGTGAAGATCAGCGGATCGGAAAATATATGGATGGATGTTCTTCTCTATTCCCAGTACAGTAAATGTTTTGAAATGATTCACTTGTTAGCCAATCCATCCATCCATTTTCCAATCCATTCATCCTCACGAGGGTCACAAGCGTGCTGAATCTCAGCTGTCTTTGGGCAGTAGGTGGTGTACACCCAGAACTGGTTGCCAGACGACTGTAGGGCACACAACCATTCACGCTCACAGTCATACCTAGGGACAATTTAAAGTGTGCCCAGAGATAATCCATGCAGTCACGGGGAGAACATACAATCTCCAAACGAAGGCCAGAACCATGAACCTCTGCACTGTGAGACGGACATGCCAACAAATTGTCACCGTGCTGCCAGCAAGCTAAAAATATTAAAGAAAAAAACGTTTCTGTTGATGGTTCAGCTACATAATTACATTTTATTGTGGTTGATTACCTATTTATTTTCTTGAAAACATAAAAAATATAAAACGTTCTTTTTTTTTGTTTCTGCTTTTATTAAAAACAAAAACATTTTGAGAATTGTCAGTTTCCCAAATATTAT
Organism: Hippocampus kuda; assembly: GCA_901007745.1. Classification (NCBI taxonomy): domain Eukaryota; kingdom Metazoa; phylum Chordata; class Actinopteri; order Syngnathiformes; family Syngnathidae; genus Hippocampus; species Hippocampus kuda. The sequence continues at coordinate 18,686 of CAAKHF010023909.1, read as the reverse complement.
CCTCCAGTTTTGGGATGACCCAATTTTATTTTTATAAAATATATATATATATATATATATATATATACTGTTATGCAAGATGTAAGAAGTAATCCACGAGAACTCCATAGTCTCGCGATAAACAGCGAGATTTAAAGCTCCCAAATTTGGCCGGGCCAAAGAGCGACATCCGCTGGCGGTGACCGACACTCGAAGACGCTACCTGGGAGCAAGGTCCGAAAACACAAACTAACGAACAAGTCGGCTTACCAAGAAGCGTACACAGAACAAGTTTTTGCGAGGCTGAAATTGAAGCTGTGACACTCAGGGAGGAGGAAGGAAGAAAGTGTCGGCGGATTTGGAGCAGCGCAGACGGAATTGACGCACACCTGGTAAGATGTTTACTTCACGCTGCACCTTAACTAGCACATTCGGACTAAGCCGAATATTATTTTGTCAACATTTAGTGATTAACTTTGTGTCTGTGGATGGCGTTATCTCGGGTGCTTGTGTGCTTTGTTTTGGTTTGGTTTTTTTACTGCGCCACGCTGCCATGATAGATAGGTGCGTCATCTCCCAAAATGTGCTCCGATGCTGAAGCTGCAGGCGCTGGATGCGGGGGGGCGGGACTCGTTGGTCATTGATTGACAGGCTTGTTGTTGCATTCGACTCCAGACTGTTTAGTGCTCACGTGGAAAATTGCCATGACGATAAGACGAGGGGAAAATGTCACTTGCTACACTTAAAGTGTGACTTATTAATTAATTCAAAAAGCAAGAATAAATCTCAAAGTAAAATTACATTCAAAGTAACAAATCAATATAATTCAAATCAATCTATTGATGGAAAACCGTCATACCTCTTCAGTCATATATTTTACAGTGAATCCAAGAAAAAAAACTCAATCCTATCAAAATAACCAAACCAATGAAATATGAATGACAATAAAGAAATATTAATCCAATTTTAAAGTAAATAAAACAATACAAACATAATCAGAATTAAATCAATTAAATATTGTTAAAATACTAAATGCTGCAACTCAAGCAATCGATTGCAATGTCCTCAAATGTGTGTGTCAAACTGCTTTTTGAAAATATCGCCTGAAGTAGAAGATTTCAACTCAAAAGGAAGTGCATTCCATAATTCGAGAGGGATATTTCGTAAAAGGCACCCAAAACACAAATTGTGAGAGCTTTGGCACGTTATTCCAACTTTGTGCAGTGGAAGCTAGCAGGGGACAGCTCCGTGCCCTTTTTGTTCTCGTGTGCCCATATTAAAAGCCGAGTGAATAACGAGCGACTAATTGTCTTTTCAAATTAGGTCCATGGGCACACCGTGGGGAACGGGATTGCTCTGAACTCCCTGTTGAAGCACCCAAGGATGTGAAATTTGCCACATTTGTAGGTCAGGCTGCTGCAGAGGTTGTTGTCAGGCAGACTCATAACACCTTCAGAGAGCTTCAACTATTTTCCTCTTTTCCAGCACTCAAGCAATGTGTCTAAATTAGTTCCCGACCGATAGTTGTAGGCCAATGTTGATTCCGATACTTGGCAGGAAAAAAAAATCCGCTGGTTTATTACATTGGTCAATAGCAAATTTTAATCAGAAATGGCGTTCTGTGTCCCTAAATGTATTCTGGAAGCTGTTTTCAAAAATGTAGTTTTTTGGTTTTTTTTGTCTTGCACATCAGCTTTTTGAGATCTTGCCATTTTTGGTTTTAAAGTTGTATATAAAAGAGCATGAACTTCTGAATTTAGATTTACATTCTGGCCATAAACGTATGCAGCACATAAGCAACATGAGGAGTGAATAGTTATTGGCGAAACAATGCATAATGCATTCTAACGGCGAATCACATTGCTCTTATTCCATTATTTTATTTGTCATGAAGTGATGATTTCAAACTGAAAACCAAAGACACCTTTCCCACATGTCATCTTTGACAACATGAATATGAACATTCTCATCATAAGTATACTTTGCGTGTTAATGGGCATATGGGCGAATGGAGAAAGCTGTTATGCATACAGAAAAACATTGTGTCAGCCATGTTTGTCCTTTCCTTCCTGCCCGTACCGACTGAACAGTATTTCCCGTTTCATGAGACAGTAAGATTACATGGCGTTTAATCGGCAAAACTCACAAAAAAGGCCTACTGTCGGCTGACATAAATGGCCGACCGATTAATTGGTGCAGCCGCGGTCTAAATTGGGTCTTCATCTCAGTAAGTCTGTGAGAGAATCTTAATTGATTTCATAATTTTAGCAAGGATTGCAAGAGTGTAACCCGGTCCCATCTGGAGCTTATCAGAGGCTGACCTGCTTTGGATGAGCCACGTTAGCTCCTGTGGGCCCACATGCCCACATGCTGATGCAGGGCTGCAGAAGAAGGCCACAGCTGCCTCACTCTTGTCCCAAACATTCTTCTTTCTAGTGGACCTGCCAACCTGCTGGCAAGCAAATGTTCCTCCTCCTCCCCCTTCACTTGTTACTCTTTCCTCCATTCTATGAAAAGAGCTTCCGGGGATATTTTGCCCTATTAAAAAAAAAAAAAATAATGATCTCATTTCACTAATTCCCAATTATTATGCACAGGCATATTTAAAAAAAAAAAGATTCTCCCAATTTGCGCGGTGCAAGCAAGGGATGAATTTGAAAGTGACACCCGCTCTCTCTCCTCCGCCGCACCGGGGCGATGGGGGGGGGGGAACCTTCACTCGGATGAAGTGACGAGGGAGAGCGCACCGTGAGGCTGTCATGTAAGCGGTCTCCGCCGGGGCACAGCGCTTCCTGCCTCAGGTAGAAGTGTTCTTAGTGTTCCCGCTGCCGAGGCGCCAGGCGACACATGCTTCTCTCTGCGAAGGTGACGCCGCTCTGCCAAGCCACAGAAATGGAGAAGGTAAGATTGTGGATTGCGTTGGTGATTGGTTTTGCTGTGTACTTTGTTCCTTTGGTGTGGCATATGCAGAGGGTTTTTTTTTTTTTTTTTGGCGGGGGTTTTGACATTATGTTTCTGTTGGCACTCCTAAATGCATGCAGAAATATTTTCCTTTTCGTAAAAATTATCTTTCATGCTGGTCGCTGCTCACGAGTCGTGAACGATTCTCATCGTTTAATCTTTTCTGCATGGTGAGAGCTTCACAGAAGTTAAACCTTCAAGATGAGAATAGGAACAAACAAGTTATTATCGTAAATGTTGTATTGATTGATTTCAATAGCACCGATTCATAGCCGAGGTGATCTCAAGGCATGTCATAAAGTGAGCAAGTCAAGAACCAAACTCCTCTTGCAAGAAAATGAACGAACCTCACATGAGCAAGCTCTCAGCGACAGAGGCAAAGAAAAACTCCCTCGAAGGAAGAAACCTCTTTGTGGGCTTGAGACGAGAGAGAGAGAGAGAGAGAGAGAGAGAGAGAGAGAGCAGTGGTGTACAAACTTTTTCTTTTAAGGGTAACATACAGAAAAATGAAAGAATGCAAGAGCCACTATGACGTATGCTTGACAGTTATATATTATGTTCATATACATTCTATTGATACAAAAAATATTTTGGGATGCCCATTGGCTTTGTATCCCACTCGAACAGACCCGCTCCTGCACTAAGAAGCATCACAATCACTTCAGCTTCACATTCAGAACCAAGATGAGAATAATCTGTCCTAAACTGACCTTGACATGGAACAGAAAGTGGAGCAACAAACAATTGCGATTCACACTGCTGCATTCACAGTTCGAAAAAAAAAATGTAACTAGTTTTAAAATCTTCTTTTTCCCTGCTTCCCACCCTGTGTGGAAAGTAAGTTGTGCAATGAAGGCAAATGACATGAATTTTACGATATGCTGAGGCCTGCCAAAACTTGGACGGCGGCCCGCAAATGGCCCTCAGACCATAGTTTAGATGCCTCTGGGGTAGAGGGATGGCTAACAAGAAGAGAACAATAGGCACAACAATAGCTGAAATAATCCCTTGACAGCATACATACAGCATAGGCAGACATTTAGAAGCACCTTTCTTTGTTTGTTTCCTGATTTCACACATCCTTTTCTTCAGGTAAGTAAGTGTTGAAACAAACAAAAAAAATATTGCAATTAGAGACAAACAAAATGTTTCCGAGCAAATGCCCCTCAGTTTTTTATGATAGTATGCTGTTGTATGGATTTAGGTTCATTTGCTTCAGGTTCCAAAAATTAGGGTGAGGAATCTAGAATAGTGACAATATGCAAAAAGATCTCAGCGCTTTGTTTTGGTCTATCAGCTGTAGGGGTTGCTGTCTTTTTTTCAGATTTTTTTATTTTTATTCCCCCTTTATCAGATCTGCTCAGAGTGCTCAGAGATGACACTTGCACAGAGCTTGTGCACACTGTGCAACAAGTGGTTGTGTTGCCAGTGCACGGATGTGCATCAGCATCAGAAAGCCGCAGCATCATCTCTGTACACGGACCTGCACGACCAGCACAGGCCTGAACTGCCCCAGAAAGGCTCTGGCTCCCTTCCGACGACTGGACCAGGCAAGCAGGCTTTCATTGAGTCTAAATTCAAGTTTTCTTTTCTGGCCCGGCTGACAGTTTACTTTTCAAGATCCTCCATGTCACTGCTCTCCCTGTTGTTTTCTACTCAAGAGCTCAAGCACAAAATCAAAGTCTCAAACGTAATTGACTTTACCCCTCTCTATTTTAGTCTCGAACGCCGTGTCGTCATCCTTTTAGGTTGTGAAAATGATCAAGTCTAGTTTTGACAAAGTAACGCGATGAATAGAAAAACACAGCCTATGTTTTCAAACGTAGGGTGTAAGAGTAAAAAGTCACACGTTGGTTTGCATCTCAGCCACGGTGTTCCTACAACAAATGATTAAACTCTTCTCTTGCAAAATCTGTTAGCCGACACAATTCAGAAGAAGCAGACAAGGCGGAACTGTAGCTGCGACGTCAATTCCGGTCTGCAGCTGAAAACGATTTCGCCGAATATAGCGGGCCCCCATACAATGAATTCTTAACTCTCATGCACGATGAATCCGATGACAGTGTTCTCACTAGTGCTGGCAGAATGTATGGTTGCTTTAACCCTTTCATTCGCCAATAATGATAACCTGTAACCTGATACATTAATAAGCTGTCCACTGTAGTAACCACTGTCCTGAAAGGGTTAAAATGCTTCGGTTTAGTTTCCCTTTCACAAAAAAAAAAAAAAACCCTCAAGTAAAAGTAAAAAGTACGTTGCATTGAAATTATTCTCACAAGTACAATTCATCCTAAAAGTTACCAAAGTAAGTAATGGACTAATGGTACCCACCTCAGAGACAAATAGCTGGAAAAAGCATTTAGTGTTTAATATGTATTAGTATTAGTCTTTTGAAATATATGTAGTCGTTTGACCTTCCTTCTTCTGTTCGGACGTAAAGCAATTCCGAAATAAATACATTGAAAATGAAACTTGAAAACACATGTATGATATTAATTGACAAAGATGCAAAAGAAGGACATTTTTGGAAGAACTGTAGTTAGTTTTGGTTTGAACACAGAGATTTAGTTTCACCTTCGATTGGCTGGCAACAAGTTAAGTTCAATTAATGGATAGATGGATGTAGTTTCGGTTAATTTTTGTTGTTTTTTTAAGCATTGTTGGAAATGGATTTCATTCCCAAAAATGTTTTTTTGTTATTGAATTTTAGTTTTTTAGTCATTTCATTAATTTTCAAGAACTACAACAACGTTGCTGAGGAGTGGCCGTCTCCATGTACTGCATATTTGTATGCCTGTATATTACTGCCCCCAGGTAGCCAAGATGTGCACAACAGGAGTTACGGTACAATGTCTATTAACTTGAAGCAAAAAAATGTGGCAAAGAAGACCAACAAAAAAATTACTCTCTTACATTCACTAGAATAATAGACTGCTATTTTTCTTATTTAAAAACACAAAAGTTTTCCTTCTAATTCACCCCATGCTATTATTTAAGGACATATCATGGTATGCCTTTTAGTAATAGCTTCAAATGATTCCTAAAGATCGCTTTTTTAATCACTCCTTTATTGAAATAAGTGTCCCAGATTTGTAAAGAGGCTGTAAGGTTTCATTATTTCCTAATTTTAGCTTGCTGCTATTTACAAAACCTCAAGGGGAGTGGAAGCTTTTGTGGACCACTCGTTTGTCCTCTGCGCTCGTTCATGGTAAGACCTTAGTCTTCGTATGTGCAGTGTTAGAAGAGCTGGCAGACAGGATGTGGGCAGTCACGTTGGGTTTGCTAACACCGAACGATGCTTTGCGCTTGTCAGCCACACAAGTGTGAGCGGGTCACCCGAGGTGAGGTGGCCAACAGCGAGCGGAAAGGCTGCGTTCGTCACTCTCCACGCTGACCTATTTGCAAGTGTTTGAAAGATATTTTGGAGTGTAGCTGGCTGCTGCATCAAAGAATTGATTGGATCGCTTGAAATATTGTTCACTTGCTTTGTCACTCAGATTGCTCTTGAACTGTTTGAGTCAAACTTGAATAGCATGCTGATTACATGCAGTCGGTGTAGCAAAGTAGAGTTTGTATTCTAATCTAACAACCTGTCCTGGAATCAACTCAATGTTATGCTCTCAGTTTCAGGTTGTTGGCTGTCTGCTAGCCGAGGCCAGGGTGCTCAAGCCCGATCCTCCGGATCATAATCAGGCTTCTGCAAAGCTTGCTGATGAGCTGATTGGACCAGACTAGGGCACCCCTGGCCAAGGCCCTCTTTTTGGAGAGCAAAACTTCTTTTTTTCAGATCGTCAGATAGCTATATTGACCTTCCAATGACCAGAATGAGCGTGTGTGTCACATTGGGCCTTGTAACTCTAAAAGGTCACTTGAGACTGGGGAGGGAAATTGGCTAATTGGGCCTACTTTGGATGTTGTCATTTGGGGGTGTACAGTACTCACTTTTGATGCCAGAGGTTTAGAGACAGTAAAGTGAATTCAGAGATTTGTTTTACTATTCTACATGAACTAAGCATTACTCAATTGTGGAGATGCGGGGGAATAATCTAGTTTGATGACCTTGCTGACATCATCAATATGATGAGGCAGCATTCCACAACATCTTATTCACTTCTGGCAATAGTTGTTGGTGTTGTCGTTCATATACTGCTGCTGACTCCAGCTTCTACCCTGCCCCTCCACATACTTGCGAGAAAATGGATTGATGGCTGCTAAAGTAGTTGTTTGTTCTCTCGAAAGACATTTGCTGATCATAACATTAGTTACACGTGGACACTGTCGTGTTGTATGATCCACTTACCAACTCGTGGATGACTGAGAATCTACATGAACAAAGAAAAGCACAATTTTTACCAAGCACTTGGTATTATTATTTAAATTGCTCAATTAAAAATGAATGATTATCTATGTTCAATCATTTATATCTACAGTGCAGATGTACCTACTGAAACGGCGAGTCAGCATGTATCTGCAACAGTTGCACAAATGCTGCTGTGTGGTGTGTCTCAAGTTGTCCGCACGAGTCACTTATTTTCTAATTGCCGTTGCATATTGTCTCCCCCCCGGCCGGCCCCAGGTACAGGGTCGTATCCTTGTTCCCTCCTCATGTGCCACTCTCATGGACAGCAGCCCCTGGAGCTGCTTTGTGAGTCATGTGACCTCCTGTGCTGCAGCAGCTGTCACCTGTCCTCCCATAAAACCCACAGGTCAGACCTCCCACACACACACACGTTCATATAACACAAGGACACGGCAAAGAAGGGCCGAGTGCAGGTTTAAACGTTCCCTGTCACTTTTATCATCAGTATCTGCACAAACACTCCCCTTCTCCTCCCTCATATCTATTCAGGATTCGTATGCTTGTGTTTTTCGGAGATGTTACAGCACAGCAGTCGGCTCTAAGGTCACCTGCATCCCGGGAGAAACACATTTCCTTCTGGCGTTGTTTATTCATGAACTTCCCCTCTGTGGTGCCTGCTGTGAATGCTTCACCTCATGTATGCAGGGTGGTGCAGATTGGGAAGGCTCTCCAGGATCAGCGGTGGCTCTTTGAAAGCCTGATGGTACAGGTGGAAGAGAGGAGGTCTGCAGTGGAGAACAATGCAAAGCAGATAGAGGACAGGTTGGTTCACGTAAAAAAAAACAAAAAAAAACTGACATGAGCTCACTTCTGTGCTGTACTGTGACATCAAGAATGTAACTTAACCAATACACGCACCTTCACTTTCCAGACAATCAATTGATCTAATGAGCTTCATTACAAATCCATTGATTTCGATGTCTTAATTTAACAATACACTTGTTATTATTGTTAAGGGACAGGAAGTGAGCCCTGCCGCAAATCCATAAACAACTTACACCCACCCATTAGACAAGGCTATGGCCTGGTTAAATGAAATCCCACCCTCACTTTAACATACTTCCTAGGTCCCAAGATGCCACAAAATGGTGCCAAAGTACAGGGAATAACGAGGATACGTTTCCTAAAAACAAAAAAACAAACAAAAAAAAAATTACAAATAAATAAATTTGCTTATGCTGAATTGGAACTTAAGGGAAGATGTACTCTACTGTGGCTGTAGTTTGGAAAAAAAATCTTTTGTCCTTCTCTTGTAGCTGGCAGGGTTCTTGTACTCGATCTGTTTGGGTTGTGTAGAAAGTGGAGATGAAAGGTCTACACACCACTGTTCAAATGCCAGGTTTTTATGAAAAAAAAAAAAATCATCAGGTTGAACTTTTCAGTCAGAATTCCAAAAGTGACGTTTGATGCAAACATTACACTGTTATTCACCAAAAGAGCACCATCACCACAAGGAAGCATTGTGGTGGCAGTATCATGCTCTGGGGTTGTTTTCTTCAGGTGGAATGCGGTTTTTGACAAGGTGGAGTGAATTATGAACAGTCAGTGTTTGCACGAAAGCGTTCGGTTTCTGCTTGAGAGCAAACAATGAAAAGCAGATTTTTTTTTTAAATTATATAGATATTTTTAAGTAATACAAGTTATCAGACACGGTGATGGAAAAAGTTTGGGAATCATTTAATTTAGTGACATTTTTTTATATGACAAAAACCTGGCATTTGACCAGGACCTTTTATATCCATCCATTCTCTGCTGATTTTTGTGGACTGTGAGTTTATCTTACAATCTTATGCAAGTGGGATTTTTGTGACCTGTCCTATGAGATTTATTTTCCATTTTCTTTCTTTTTGCAGAGTTCATGGAGTCAAGATTGCACACAGGAAGGCTGAGAACCAGATTAAGATGGCAAAGATGATTATGATGAACGAGCTTAACAAACGAGCTAACCTATTAATAGAGCAACTGGAGGTAATTACTTTCTCCTTTTCTTTCCTTATCTCTTAGCCAGTTAGCGTTTGTACGTGTAAAGAATCCACTATCAGCACTGAGAGAAAGCGAACAACAGCCCATAGTGCTCAATCAAATTATCTTAAGACAACATGTACGGAAATAGAGTAGGGTGAGTGATGATTGCTCCTTGTGTGCCAGTAGGCACAAGAGACCGCTTGCATGTTATTGTTTTTCTGCAGAAAATTTCAGAGGACTTGCAGCAGCCTCTGGAGGACCAGCTGCAGGGGGCGATAGAGACATGTGCCCAATTAGACCATGTGCAAAAGTTCATCAGTTGGGCAACCACCCACCATTGCCGGGGCCCGGTGCTCTTCAGCAGGAGACTGGTACGCCATCAGAATGATGCGGTGACATTCACTGCAAGTGGAAATAAAAGTACTGGGAAAACATACAAGTAGGTTAACATTCAGTGAGCTTCAGAGAAATACATATGTGGAGATAGATGCCTCCGTATGGACACGGTGAAACCCTCAAACTCATACCATGACGGTGAAAAAAAAATACTCCATATCATTCACATAGCAAAGGACACTTCATCAGGAGTACATTCAGAACCTGTGACATGTAAACAGAAGAAAATGCGATGCTAAACATATTGTTGTGTTTAGATTGGTGGAAGGACACAGACAAAAAAAAGAATGTGGATTATAACCTCCGACAGAGCCCATAAAGTGACATGGAGAAAAAAAAATTGACCAAATGTGAAAGATTCTCATCCAACAATTGGTCATGTTACTTTAGGGGCTCTGTCCATAGTTTAGAAATGTTTTGTTTTGTAATAAGCACTCTCTTTGCCTAACATACAAGGGTATTACAGTAGTCAATATACTATACGGTACTTGCATGAAATCTGTGCTGCTTTAATTCGATTATACTAACATAACCCCATTCCCTCTCAACAATATTGAAGTTTTCAAAAGGTCAGCCTTCAGTTTTGTACTTTGGTTTATTCCTGGCCACGTTCAAATCTTGCTCGAACATGCAGAAATTGCAATCTTCCCCTTTCAGTCTGACATATTAGTCATGTATTGGCAATCCATTCCATCATAGCAGAAGGAAATGGAATGGATAAATCACTTGACATTAGTATGTATTTTTCTTTCAGATTTCTCTGCAAATCCAAGAATTGCTTGACTCATCACTGCAGTCTGAAGCTTGGAGTCCTGTGAAAATCAAGTTCAATTGGGACGCCAGCTACTGGACCAAACAGATGTCCTCCTTAGGTCAGATGCCATCAAGATAACAATTGCATGTTGATTACTGTTTTCTTATTGAACCATTTTTTTACAGGCATTGTTTTGTGTGGTTTCATGGGCCCACCTTCCATCCCCACTTCGTCACCTACTCCACAAAAATATTTTACTGTATTTCTAATTTCATACGTGTGTGTGGCTAGTAATCCAAGTATGGATAGTCTGTCAGCATAATGCACAACGGCAGTCAGTTAATTCAGCCATCGATCATTGCCAACGGCCTATAAAAATATCAACGCTCTCTACCGTGTTGTCATCCTTTTCCACTTCTTCCATGACAATCATGCCATATTTTTGTGGTTGAATAAAAAGAATAAAGTACAATACATTGTACAGTATGTGGATCCCGAAACAGTTTTTCTGATGACGCACAATGGTAGTGCTAATTGTTTTGTGTTTTGGCGATTGAGTGACCATCTGCCATTTTTTTTTTGCAATTTTCGAATAGTCACGAAATAAATTTGATAGGTTGATTGTTAACTTTGACTACGAGTGAAATCTTAAAGAAGTGACTCCACTTTTCTCGAACTGTTGTTTTTTTGATGCGCCTCTTCCAGAACTCACCTGATTGGCTAGAAAGGACATAGAATTGAGGCTTATCGTGCTAACAGCTGATAGAGCTGTTTCGGCACTACTTGTCCATTTTGGTGGCATAGCCTGAATGAAATAAAAAGTATGTTGCATGCATGTGGCTTACTGTAACTGTGTGTTCCGCAGGCCAGCTGACTGTGGAAGGTGGAAACTGCCCCTACCCTCAAGGCTTGGCCTGCTCCACCGTTCCAAGGCCCCAGCCTATCACATGCTTGGCCCTGACGCCTGTTTACCACAGAGGACGTGAGCCAGCCTGTGGCTATCAGATGTGCTATGAGCCCCAGGTGTGTTGCATCCATGGCCTCCCTTCTCAGTCAGAGCTGGACAAGAGTCAGCTGGGAGGTCCGCTCTACAACTCCAGCTATGTTCCAACTGGCCCTGGGTGCCAGGTGCAGAGCCAGCAGTTGCTGAAGTGCTGGCACCCAAGTGACTCCTCTGCCTTGCAAACATATTCCCAATGCCCTTCACCTCCATCGCATGCCCCAGTCATGGGACCGATCCAGACCAATTGCAGTCGTGGACCTGCATCGCAAACTCAAGCAAGCACCTCCGAGTCCCAGTCGCTTCCTGAATCTCATCTCCATCACCATCACCAGAGAGGTCCACTTCCAGTCAGCAAGTGTCAACAGAGTGAGAAACAACCTCAGTCACGCCTGAGCCGTGTCCCGTGCCAGGAGATGTTGCAGAACAGCGGAAGTCTGCAGGAGGTGCAAGACATTGCGGCTGAGGAAAGCCAGGACGAGCGATGCAGAGTGGAGGAGAGTCATGAACCAACAGTTGTGGCAGAACTTGAGGAGGAACAGCCCGGCAGAAGTGAAAAGAGTCCTGTCCAACAACAACAACAGTTTCAGGTTTCTCCTCCAGCAGAAGTGAGGAAAGAGCAGCAGAGAATCATTCCTGCACCGATGCTACGAGGTCAAACGGCTGGCCAGGTGAGAGAAAGTTTTCCCAACAATCCCAATAAGAATAATTTCAAAGAAAACACCAAAATAAAACAGCACAATCCAATCTAATTGTAATCAATGACATTATATATTCAGTGAGTGGACAATACACATTGTATAGACTTCTCAAAAATAATGTGCACAGATCAAGACCATTTCATATTAAACATTCAAACCCTTGGAAACGCGACTAAGCTAATACCCAAGCCGAAATAAATATGATGGCGGCAGCCAGGCAGTGACTGATTTACTTGGCTGACATTTTGTAAGACAGAGCAAGATTATTCTATTTTAATTAAAATCTGCAAAGTCCTCGAACTAAACACACACCGTTTAATTTATTGCCAGAATGATCACTTCTCACAGCTGACAGCCTGCCTGAAAACAGATGGCACAACAGAACGTCGCTTCTTTTTTTTTTTTTAACGAATGGATGACTGGAAAACAGAGTTTCACATTTCACGGCAAAGCATCCAAGAATTTCGGCGAAAACAGTCCCGATTTACTGCCAGTGGTTTGAGCAATCAGTTAATTATCCCTCTCAAAATCCTCGAGATGCTTGATCACAATCGAGAGAGAAACACAGACATGCATTGTTTCTGTGTCACAGCCTGTGAATATGACATAAAACCACTTGAGCGTAATCATTCCTGTACTTAACCTGCCATTAATGAGCCACTCAGGGAATAGTGAAAGTATCATTTCAGCTCCGATTAGCACGCCGAGATAGATTCCCCCAATTCCCCACCGTATTCCAAGAGAAGGATTAAAGTATGTTCTGAAGCAGTCACAATCCTTCATGTGTCTTCTGAAGAGGTGCGGATCAGGTGAGTCTTTTAATCGCAGGTGCTCTCTATCGAGGCCTGACCTCGATGCGGAAAAAAGGGCGTGTCTAAAAAGCAAATGAGTTTCAAGCCTCCGGTTCACAAGAGCTGAAGTCTGGATTTGATAGCTGACTTCAAATGCAATCTAAGAGAGCAGCGGAATGATTTGTAGTTTGGGCGTAAAGCACCAACACAAAGAAGCAAAATACTGTCTGGCAGCAGTATCTGTAATTGTGGTAAAGGAGGTCCGTCCAGACCATGGTCATGCACAAAGCATGAATCAAGGCAACTGGGCTCTCCATGTTTGTTGAAGATGTTTCACTTTTAACCCTTTCAGGGACAGCGGTTTAAAAAAAAAAGTCAGAATGTAAACCCAGCTGATGGAATTTCCAATTATGTGTTAACATTAGAATTAAGCTCGTGGACTTAAAGGCCAAGCTACAGGGTTGTTTTCAACGCACAACGTATTCTCTTTGTTTCATGTTTATGTATGACGGTAAACTTCGACAGCTTGAAGTTACTTTTTTTTGTGTGGGAGAATGGCGCACTTTCTGCCAAACTGTTCCTTGTTGAAATGAGTTTAATTCATTGGCTCGGCTTATTGGATTCTGTTCAGGTCTTTGTTGCTCATGTTTCTTTCAACTTTACAACTATAGCAGGATTCCACTAGCAAGAAACAAAAAGAGATAACACCCCCCCCCCCCCCCCCCACCC
>CAAKHF010023908.1:2198-59136 GCA_901007745.1 Hippocampus kuda | reverse complement strand
CCCCCCCCGTTGGGGGGGGGGGGGGGGGGGGGGGGGGGACAGTCCATCAGCAGAAGCCAGGAGAACAAACAGCACATGCAAACACTGATGTACTGCATATACAGTACACACAATGGGGGGTAAAAAAAAATACTCTTGTTACTGGAGGTATTTCTACTTTAGTGTATTTAGAGTATTATTATTCTGTTTTTTCATTTTTGATTTAGACATTTGAAAACAGATGCCTGTACTTTTGACCATGTCAAAATAGACTTTTCTAAAGAAGACAACACAATATTTAAAAAAAAAAAAATTGGGACTAGATATAAGAGTCTTATGAAGCCAAAAAAAGAAACCCAAAAAACAAGACTGTAGCAACATGAAGGAACATGAACCAGGAACGGACGCCCTAAAGTTGGCAGCAAAGCACTACTTTTGTCTAAAAGAAACTCCTCATCTTTCTTCAACATAGTTCCTTGACACCAAGGTATAAGATGGCATCAAAGCACCGCTTCGTCGTAGTTCCTTGGCCTCGGGATGTGACAAGATGAAGCCAAAGCACTATGTTTATCTAAATGAAGCTCCTCAACTCAACATAGCTCCTTGACACTGTTTGATGGTGATGCACATTTAAGGTTGCATCTGATTGGTCAAGGTTAGATAAAAGCAGACAATTCCAAATGAATTCGTATCTTTGCGATACACATGTGCCATAAGAAAGATGATATTTTTTCATTATCTTCACAGTCTGTACTTTTTTACATCTCCTATAAGTGAGTCAGCAAACTGCGTCTCCTCAACATGTCTGGAGGTACAAAGATGCATGGCTTGCTTCACGAGGAACTGTTCGAGACACGGAAAGCACTGTTTGTTTGGTTTTTTTTTTCTATTGTCTTTGCTCAACGGACATCCGACATCAAGATGTTGAAAGGAGGCCGTGTCTTCAAGTCTGTTAGGATCAATGTGGGGACATTTAAGTTGATTGTTCTCTGTGTCGTCCTCTCATTGCTGCTCGAAGCAATTTATGAACATTTTTAACAGCAAATTTGTTTTTCAAACCTTCGCGTACACTTTTTCCCCCAAATGTGAGGTTGGTATTCTGGATCGCCACAGAAACATTTCTCGACAGGCGGCATATGGCGAGCCACAGCCAAGGCAACCTTTCTGATCTTGGTAGTCCAAAGCGTGTGCACGCGCTGGTTTATTATGACTAAACACTCATCTTGACGCGCTGCCAGTTTGTTTGGCTCTCGCTCGTCAAACAGGACTTAATTCACATGACAACCTGAAATCTAGGATGTGGGTACAACACTCCCCCACCATTGTGTGAGCACATCTAAACTGGCATAATCTCTCGGCTCAGTCAGATATGTGCGTCTCCACCGCTACCACCCCCACCCAGGTGCGCCTTTTGGTATACGACTGTCTTTTGTGTCGGCAGCAGACTGACACCACTCACACGGTGCCTCAGTTACACGGCTCATGTTACGTTATGCATTTGATGTTTGATTTGCAAGCGCATCATTAGATTTGGGTTTGGTTTAACAAAGCGTATTCACTAAATACGCAACAGTACACTTTATTTGACACCTAAATGTTCTATAGCCATAAGCAGCTGCGCACATTTCACTTTTTTTTTCTTCAAAATTTGAGTGTCAAGATTCAAAGCACAAGATTTTGTTGTCAAAGATTCACCAGCAAATCTGGAAAAAAAATGTTTCGCAGTGTAGGAAAAATTCCAGGTTGTTCTGATGTAAGACGAGACCAAAAATAAATAACTTGGAATTTTCTTTTCATTATGAGCATTTTTTTTTTAAATCCTGTCGAGAGGCAAAGTAAAAGTAATTGAAATGGGGCAGCAAAAGTGTACACACCCTCTTATAACTTGAATGTGGATATACAGTGCCCACTTAGTTTTAAAATGATTTATCTTGGGTCTTTTTTATGAGTATTTTTTTTATTTTCTTTTGTACATCAAAAACCTGGAATTTGAACAGGGGTGTACAGACTTTTTACATTCACCGTATGGACTTACAAGAATCGTCCCACGTGTTCTAGGTTCGGTGAGGTCCCTAAATTGTGAATCTGAGTATGAAATATCTACGTTAAAAAAAAAAAAAAGAAAAGTTGATCAAAAAAACATTACCCAATCATAAAAAATGCCATTATTCCATCTACAATTGATGACGATGCTCTATTTCTAGAGCAAGATTTTTTTTTCTTTCTTTGTGCACACTCGTCGAGACAAGTTGCTGCATGAATAACAGGAAACGCACTCTTCCTCAGTGAAACACGATCGTCTCAAGGGCAGATGAACCGATTCTGAAATCTAACACCTGTCAGAGCGTAGCAGTAGCCTTGCTGCGTATGGCTGCTTAGTCCAGGTCAAAGTTTTGTTGAGGGCACTCACAATCATTACCACGGCACAGGAGCGTCCCCCCCCCAACCCCCATGTCAATTTAGTGTACATTAACAGTAACGTGTGTCGCTCTCAACCTCGCAATCAATGGCGGGTCGTGCGTTTGTTACTTGGGCTGCCCTGATCAAACCATGCAATTCGTGTTGTCACAGTTAGCTTGAAAAAGTAGCTGCGTTACTTAAGTGATTAATTGACTCTGAAAGTAACTTAGTTATGTAACTATCACTGATGACAACATTCCAAGAAAATCGGAATTTAATTATTAGTAATTCTCAATTTTAGCCGATTAATAGTTCTTACATGTCATTCAGTTGAAAAAAAAAATAATAATAAATTCACCGAGAGTGCATGCGGTCAAGACTCTCTATTACTTCCACTAACAACCCAGGCTACACTTATCTCCTCCCGACTGACATACAAAACTCTTCTATCATGATGGATCACTTCTGGAATACTTCCTCGACACCAATTACTACCGTATTTTCCGCACTATATGGCGCACCTTCAATGAGTGGCCTATTTTAAAACTGTTTTCATATAAAGGGCACACCGCATTATAAGGCGCATAGAATAGAAGCTACAATAGTGGCTAAGGTTGCGTTGTTACTAGATGGAGCTATGCCAAAGGGTATACAATACAGCTTCATTTATATCGCACTGTCACACCCGCTGTAGCAGTAACAAAGCGCTTTTCAGAACATTTAAAATACTACGTCCAATAAATCAGAATATTGATCCATATATAAGGCGCACCGCATTACAAGGCGCACTCACGGCTTTTGAGAAAATTGAATGTTTTTAGGTGTGCTTTATAGCGCGGAAAATATGGTACTTTCCTATTATCCAGTGCTCTCTGCCATCTAATGGCATAACAAAAGTGAATTTTAACGAAGTGATATTTAATAGGCTCTATGAGGGGGGTCCTTGAAAAAATGTTCGCAGACAAAACCTCCTCACACTGCAAGTGACATTGTGTATACTACAACAGTACTCTCATCCCACTTCCTGTTGCTGCCACCTCATTAAGCAGCAGACAGCAGAAACGTAAACCAAAGAGTCCCCTCCAAGGGCTTTGGGTCTTCATCACATGACAGATGGAGCCCACAGTCATCGGAGCTATCTTGCGTCAGCAAGAATGCAATCGGCCGTGGCAGAAATAATAAAAAAAAAAAGCATCACAACGATATTAAAGCCATATTGAAAAAGGCACTAATGGTTTATTGTGATGCAGTGACGATGATGACCCAAATCTTTGATCTTAAGCTTCCTGCTGCTGCTGCTGCTGCTGTGCTTTGCAGGTCATGGAATTTTCTCTGGCTGGCTCCAAGGGATTAGGAATGTGAACTACTTGAGTAAATGTCAGCTATTTCTGCAAGGAGATCACCGGGCTTAGCCTTGCATGAGTATTATATTTACTTGGAGTGCAGAATATGTCTCCAAAATTAGTCAAGGTTTTTTTTGGGGGGGGGAGGGGGGCAAATATCAAGGTGATAAAAGACATTTGAAATCAGCATCAAAAATACATTGGGGGACATATAAAGCCATTTCTGGTGAAAATTCACGGTTGACTAGTGTTATTATTACCTATGCGTTTTCACCGTTCCATGTCTTCCTTCTTCTGTCATTGATTGCTAGAAACAGAGAGGACATGTTAACTCATTGACTCTTACTGGTTGACTTGAGTGTGCGGTCGAACAGTGAACTCGCTGGACTTGTCTTATTTAGACATGCAACTCCAAATAAGTCACAGAACATTGATTTGAGGTAAAGACTCGTTCAACATGGTCAACAAAATCACCCAAGACAGTTTTGCCAGCTAGCTTTGCCGTGCAAAAAGAATGTTTAATTTGGGAATGTCTGGGCTCAACAATGTGCCTGCCTAGATACAGTATCACCGGGGTTACAGATAAAGTCCCCAAACAAAAACAGGAATTATTTTGGAGCCAACAGGAATCAAAGTCCTTGAGACTGCCTCAAGTCTGCTTCCTGGCCCGTCGCTGTGACGATTGTCTTTGATTGTTTTTATTTATTTATTTTTGATTAATTGAATTCGACTCATAATTTGAACATTCAGAGGGCATATGATTGCCCCTTATCTTACACATCCATTCTAAAACAAAATCATTTTTACTTACTCATACTGAAGATATTGCAGAATCAGCAAAGGCGTGTCACAATAAGGCATTGCATAAGGCTCTGCAGCCACTTTCCTGATTTACTTTCGAAGATTGCCGTCCTCTCATGTTATCTCTTCAACTCACAACACGAGTCCAAATTCACGTTGAAGGTGTGTTTTCTTTTCTTCTGTTATTCCAATTGTTTAGCTTTTGCATCACCAACCTTCTGTCGAGCTACAACTGTAAGACCAGGGGTGTCAAACTCATTTTCACCGAGGGCCACATCAGCAAAAGGGCCAGATGTATCTTATAACTGTAACTTAATATCAATGAATGCAATGTAAAATAGATGTAACTACTCCTTAATGTAATTTGTTTCTTTTGTTCAAGGCTAGCTTTAGCGTACTTAGCTCCGTGTTTGGTGTCAACATGCCGGCGCAGATTATACACTTTGACAACTGACACAGTTTCTGAACATAAAAGACATATCGGTCATTTTCCTTGTGAAGCACAAACACGTCTTCTCCTTGGCATCAACTCTTCTTACCCTTGATATTTTGGGATCGTTATTTTCTCCTGACTCATCATGAATATTGATGTGGAAAAATCGTCACGCATCATTGTGAGTAACAAAGTGGACAGGCGTTGTGGGAAATGTAGTTTTTGGTCAAAGCATACTTTGAAACTATTTTTGGACATTCAGGCTTTTCAAAGCTCTCGGAGGCCACATAAAATGACAAAGGGGGGCCACATCTGGCCCGCGGGCTTGGAGTTGGAATATTGTTAGAGAGTCTTAAAATCTCCTGCAAAATGTCTTCACATAGTCGGTGATTATTTTTACCATTAATAACAGCAATGCATCCAGACCCTGAAGGAGCATAGCAGGCCCAAACCATGAAACCACCTGCTCCATACTTCACAGTTGGGAAGAGGTTTTCATGGTGGTGTTCTATGTGATGTGTGTTCCTTCCAAACCTTCCCACCCTCATGATGTCCTCCAATGCTCTTATGGTAGATTTGTCAACAAAGATGTTAGCAAGCAGTAGAGAATTCTGAAAGCCACTAGCCGATACTCAAGTATTTTTCTCCACCTCAATAAGGCACCTCCGTGCTCATGGGAAGGAGACCACTCTCAGGGAGAACAGCAGCAGCGCTGTACTGTACCTTCTCCATTCATAGACAAACCGTCCTAACACGGACTTCTGAGCATTCAAGGGTTTCAGATACTTTAATGACCCTTTCCATCTTGAAACAAGCTAATAATTATTGATATTTCAAAATCTGTAGGTAATGGAGGAACTCTGTTGTGTGAGGCATGGTTTACATTGGTTAATGCTAATGCTAGAAACCGCAAAACTGGTGGGCGTTTCCTTGAGGGCTGGGCATCTTGAACCAACACCTCCAATCTCTCTGGGCTTCAGGGTGACCCAGATTTGTGTTTGGGAAAAGAAATTAGCCTAATGATTCACATATTTCTTCCACTCTGCACTATAAATGTTTATCAAAACATAATTGTTTGTGTGGTGTTAGACTGCTTGTCTGGTGCGATTTAGATGAAGATCGGATCACATTGAATGACTAAGTTATGTTTAGAATACGAAACAGTTCACATAGCTTTTCTTGCAACCGTATTTACTTTTGCAACATCTGAAAGCCTCAACCCAACACTCCTATCCTGAAAAACAAGGACATCCGGGGGAAGGTGCTCTTGCAGGGGTGGGAGTGGGGTGTTTAACTGCTGTCTTGGCTTCCACAGTTAAAACACTCCTCACAACACACATCAGCACACCTAGACTCTAATTATACAAATGCCACAACAGCTCTGCAAGAGCTAATACCCTCACGCTAAAACTAGCGGCACTTGACATGAGCAGCCAAGTGAACTGTCATCAACTCCCCGGCGCTCTTTTTGATGTCCTGGATTATCGCACTGATGATTTACGAGGCTATAAAGAGGGATTTATCAGTTAGGCTGTGTGGTGATAGTCGATAGTGGTTATAGTAAATGCTTCTGTGTATATTGTATAATTCACTGCACAGTTTGTAGACGCTACAGAACGCCATTATCTACATGCAGGAAGCAGTGGTGTGTCTTGAAATGAACTTGTCTTTTTTACCTTTCACTCATTATAACAAAAACTGGTCATGTGGAAAAGTTGGAAACCATCATATAAAGCTAGCAGATCTAATTTGTTAACCCTCCATAAAGTGTTGCCTTCGGGGATGGTCTGACAATAGCTTCCCTTATGCAACTAAGCAATTCTTTTAAATGGATTTATATTTACCAATCCATCATTACAGGATGGTGCACAAGTGGTTGGCATGTACAGTATGTCCGCCGCACAGTCCCTGTGCTTTGGGTTTATATCGCGGTGCTTGGGATTACCTCTGAATTGCAGTGTTTGGGATTACCTCAAAATTCCAAAACACCAAACACAGCTCACTTGTTTTCTGGATTCGGTCATGTGATATTCAGAAACTGAGCCCGTTGGCACTTGTGAAGCCATTTTCAGTCAACAGCAAGTGGCAAAATGGCTGCCCCAACCTGAACCAAGAGATGGATAAAAATGGGTGGATTTTTCTGCTTAATTCTTATTCTACAAACGGAATATTAATCAGAATATTGTGTTTCGACTAGTGGATGCACATAGGGCAGATTACTGTAAAGAACATTGTTGACTTAACTCTGTTAAGTTGTTTGACATAAAAATCATGCTGAATTCTAATAATGTAATTCATCTGAATCACTGACACACAACCGTAGTTTTCTTATCCCAAATTTTACTGAAACAGTCGAGGCTTTACAAAGACAGAATTAATGGTACCCTCACTCGAGACCAAACGGTGACCAATCGCTAAGCGTTACAGGTATTATTTGTACTTACAGCAGTTAACCAAAACTGAATCCTCACCATATTGTTCATTTTGGGACTAGATCTCTAAAGCTAGCATTCACCAGACAAAAAGAATACAAGTTTAGCTCTTTAACGGCCACATGGCCTCATTGGGAGGTGATTTCCAGGAAAATTGATCCCACCGCAAAAAAACAAAAAACAAACAAAAAAAAAAGCCGTAAAGCTGTTAACAGTGTGTCTGAAAACCTGCCATTATTATAATAAATATAAATACATCTGAGGTCTTCTACAGATAGCGAAAAGGACAAAAATAGTTCATTTCCTCAAACTGACTTCAGCCACATAAATTATTTTTCAAGATAGCCAAAATAATCCATAATTTTTGAGGGGGGTTTGAGGCAATAAGGCTCAAGTACATTTCTTCAGTTTTCACAGCTGGTGGCAAAGAAATTGTAATGAAGCTTATTGAGGAGAAATGGAGGGGCGACTTCAGGCTTGTTGACAGTCTCCAAGTGTAATGTTGCATTTCTTTGGGGAAAATGTGATGTGACGAGGCAGACAGTTCCGGGACTGATTCAGTATACGCTCGGCACCTGTTAAAGTCATATCACTCTCTTTAAAAGTCACAAGTGAATGAAGGGAAAAAAATATCACAAAATGAGAAAATGGCTTCTGGGCTGCATATAGCGAACATGGAGGGAGTGGGGCATCTTGCCTCAATAAGTAATGCAACTTTTGAACTACTTGATTGCTGGCTGCTACCCTCCCTACCCCGTCAGAATAAATTAAGATAAGGAAATATACAGACCACACCATGAAAGAGTGTTATTCAGAGTACAAAGTTTTTTTAAGTCCCAGCCGTACTTTATAAATATGACGCCTGGCAGGCCGTGAAAGCAATTGAGGGAGTGGGAAGATAGGACGAACCGACGTCACTCCATGATGGCCCGATAAACAACAGGCTCGATGTAGTCCTCTCTGTAACGAGAGTTGATGACCCGTTGTCGTTTGGAGTTCTGTTTGACGTCGTCCTGCGAGAAGAGCTCAAAGCGCATGTCCGACGCCACCGACTGCGGAGAGAAGGGAGGGGAAAAAAAATAAAATAACTTTATCGGGTTCAAACTGGTACGTGACACGTGTTCCAAAAAGACTGGGACATACCAGTCGCGACTTGACCCGTTTGGGCAGATCTTCATCTAAGGTGTACACATCTTCGCGCTTGACAGATATTTGGGATTCATCTTCAAATTCCACCTGAAAGGTAGGAGACATGCACGTCAAGTGACCTTTTCAGCAAACTGACCGGATACAGTTTAACATACATACTTTATATTATATACACACACACACACACACACACACACACACACACACACACACACACACACACACACACACCTATATATACACTTATACACATATACCTATCCATACCTAGCAAAATAACACATATATACCTACACTTATATATACTTTTTTTTCTGTAATTGTCCAATTAATCAGTTATCAGAATTTTTTTCCTACCAAATAATGCAATTAGTGTCAGCCCCCCGAAAAACCAAAAAAAAAATTAAATCAAAAATGCACATCGGTCCAGCCCTGACAAATAAGCTCCACATAATTTGATGAAGAAACACACATGCTGCAATATTATTGTCCTACCAGGTACATAGGAATAGAGTGGGACGCCACAAACTTGGCGCCGTACAACAACCCGTCAGTCCATCGCACTGACACTGCAGCACCCTCTGCAGGTGGCCCAAGTCGCGCACAGTCCCGATTCTGGCGTGAAAGAAAAGTGAACCGTCAAGACAGATTGATGCGACGGGGGCACGGCCAAATGATGTGTGACCGTTACGGACCTCGATGTCCTCTGGAAAGAGGTTGTCGCTGTACGAGCCGTCGTCAAAGACCACCTCGTAGAAGGTGGCGGTGGTCAGTCCCACCACATCGCTGTGGTAGTAACGACCGTTTCGATATTTACAGATCACCCTCTGTCCCACAGACAGCTCTCGCATGGAGTCCTTATTACGCTGTGGAGCACAACAGGATGTTCGTCTTAAAAAAATAACTCACTCCTTTTGGGCCAGGATTAGCTTCTTTGCTCAAAAGCACATATTTTACAAGAAAACAAATGAAAATACAGTGACTCCCATACATAACATTGATGCTAGTTGGCAGCTTTGGGCGGTTACCTCAACGATAGCGTTCGCTCTGTGCCGGTGACACGTGATAAAGACAATGAACGGCCAGTCATCCGGGTGCATGAGGACACCCGCGGCCTGTGCGCAGCTGGGGTGGAACGCCGTGGAGCAGCGTCCGTGGGAGCACTGGACGCAACAGCCCGTCGACTCCCTCTTCATCCGTTTCCTGCAGAAAATGCATTTCTGCCAAAGACAAAGAGTCACGGTATGCAGAAGTGTCGAGGTGAAAGGTTTGAAGCCGTGGGTTAAAGAAAAGGGAAGTGCAAGGGGAAGGAAAGGAGGAGAAAGGAAACAAGCGTGTGAAAGGAAAAAAAAATTTAAAAAAGGGTTTCAAGTGTGTTAGACGCGGACACACACAATAACATTAAACGGCTTCCTTCCAAAGTGAGACAGACTTCATATACACTTTTTATTACACTATGATACTACTTAGAAGCCTGACTAAGGCTCCTCTGAGATTAAGAACAATGACAGTGGAGACACGGCTGACTATTGAATCCTTCTCAGACATTTACTTGCTACATGACTCATACAAACATAACATCAAATGTGCGCGTCTTGGGCTGAAATAATTTGATTATAAAAAATAGTTTGAAACTACATTTCTGCCTGAAACCTTAACAGAGACTAATTTTGCCACACGGATTATTAAAAAAAAAAAAAAGAAGATTTGCTGACACCCACGTCACTCACCAGTAGACTAAAATACTTGCAGTTCACATGCACGTTATTGTGTTTAACAATGCGTTTACAGTTGGGTTTTTTTTAAAATCTATTACTCGATTAATCGTTTCATGGGCTAACCAGTACAATATTTGTTTCTTGAACATCTTCAATAGCTGCAGCCCAAACTTTCAGCAAATTACTTTAACGAGAATGACGTTGTGAAACCGGTTGTCAACTTTTTATCCGTTTCATAAAGTTGTTGGCATTTTGATAACTTGGTCCACCACACACTTTCAATTTTACGATGCGGGGGGGAAATCATTCATGGATCTGCACGCTCTCAAGGGTTGGGACTCTTACCAGTCTGAAGCGAGGCAGTGGGATTGCAGACAGATCGATGGGACGCCGCTCTGTGATGTTTACAAAGCGGGCTTCGAGCACAGTGACGGCGCACAGCACATGAACCCACCTGCCAGTCGGACAAATATGACACTGACTCAAGACAAACAGAACAATGTCCAGGGTGCAATATTCCGCAACATCCTTTCAGTATTTAGACAAGCAGACGTTCTTCAGTTAGTTTTCAAGGGTTGTTTTTACGACAATGACTTCTGGCACTTTTACCCAAAATGGAGAAAATATTTTAGGCTCAAATAAAACAACAGAGACAATCCGTTACATCCCTTCAAAAATAACCGCAGTGTATTTTTTTTTCATTTTAAAATGTACTAGTAAGCATTAACGTACAAGCGCATATCATACTATGAAATAAGCACCAACAGCCAATCTTAGGAAAAAGAAAACAAACTACAATCCATGCTCGCTTTGGAGTTACATGACATGAGGCTAAGAGGTGGGAGGTGAACGGCACTGAACAGCCCACTTTCTTTAGCAATTAAAATGGCAGATATGAATGTGGGGGCTATGTTGAGGCAATTCCTCACCCTTTGACAGAAAATAAACTTGTAGCCCCAGGCTGTGTCAGAAGGCCACACTGCATTATTTCTATTCCAGCTTTATCACTTATGTGTCTTTAAAATCCCACGAACGAGCAAACACGTCAGGTCAAATACTTTAGTTTAGTACAATCGAATCACAAGGGCAGAATTGCAGTTTCGGGCGATTCTCAAGCACCAATGTGTCATGCTGGCGGCGATTGCTGGAAATAACGTACTTGTCATTGTTGGCTCTCTGCAAAGCTCCACCTCGGAGGGAACACAGACAGCAATCCTGGTGAGAGAAAAAGTGGGTTGAATCTATTAAGAACTGAAGCCAAAAGCCAAACAAATAAGACCCATTCAACGATTGAAATTAAAACAAAAAAATTGTTTGGCTCACAGATTCAAAAAGAACATTTAGATATGCGACTGTAGTTAAAATCTCATTTCAATTGCATTGAAAGACACACACTGTACTGCCCACTGGTGGACAAATATGTTCATTAGTGTGCATCTACTGGGCAACATTTCCAGACTGTTGCACAAAAAATGAAGCAGTAATGCTGATAACAACAAATGAGATATAGCTCGAAAACAAAATGAGGAACAATGTATTCCACTAACAATAACACACAAAGGAAGGGAACACTCCCAGCAGGACAAAAATGGAGGCGCACGGCCAAGTTTACATTTGAAGTGACAAAAACAAAAAGTGCTGGAACGTTGTTGTGACTCATTTTGGGTCGATTACTTTGCTTTTTTTTTTTTGTAAACGAACAAGGCAGTGATTTAACCTGGAGTGAGCAGTATGATGATGTTTCTTTGAAACCATCACGCGAGTCCATGTGGAACCTCACTGTGTTGCGAAGTGAATCTGATCTCCCTAACAACCACCGACAATAAATAATTGAAAGGCCGGTGCACCGACCTCAAAGGTAGCATCAGCTTTGCAGCGAGCACACAGCCAGTCATCCTGCTCTGCTTCGTCTCGAGTTACACCATAGCAACCTGAGCCAGACAAGAACACGTTTTCTTTTCCCCCCCCATTACATTTCATTTTTTAGTATGGGGAGAGGGGAGGGGGAGACTATATGCATTTTCCTCTAATGTCTTATCAGGAATTATTGACTTGGGGTATGACATAGCCTTGAAGAAAAAGTGAAGTGGAGGGGAGAATTTTATTATTATTATAACTTACTGGTGTGGACTCGGACGCAGCATTGAGAACAGCTGACCAGCCGACTGGTGCCATCCTCTGTGATGTGAGGGTTGGACAGCTGGCCTTCCTCGCTATCAGTGATCTTGTTGGTGTGCGTGTTGAAACACATTTCAGGAATGAGGGGTTTGGACCACTGGTGACCTTGGCGGCTCACCAACGTCACAGTGGATCTGCCGTCGCTGGCCTCTGACTAAAGAAGAACATGTCCATTTTCTTGTTAAGACCGGATTGCTTCGTTTTGACTGACTTTGTTGTTTATGAAGTAAAATACTGTATAGCGGCATTGCGACAATTAAAGAAAACATTTTCATTGGTATTTTTTGTGGGTCTGGAACGTATTCCGTTCCATTCATTGGGGAAGAAGAGATGGGACTTTGTGATTGGATATTCAAGTGTCGTCATGTCGGCACAATCTACAGAATATAATGCACTCGACTCCGATGTCTGGTTGATATCCTAGACAGGAATGACCGTGTTGAATAACAAAAGGAAACTGATAAAGGGTTAAGACAATGCAGCTCACCTGATGATGTGTGTAGAAAAGGAGGCAAATGGAGCAGTAAGGAGCCTGTTCACCCATTCTCTTATTATACTCCCACTCCACCTGAGGGTTTAAAGGCCGACACTGCCACAACTGCCTTAGTGGCTTTGCCCACTCCTCTTTCTCTTCTTGCTGCACCTCCACATCCTGATACGTGTCTGCAGAGTACACTAAAGACATGTTAAAAAAGTGCTCTCTGTTGCAGCCTGTTAAGCACACTGTCGAGTGACTCAACGTCATCAGCAGGAGAAACAGAGACTGCGAGATTCACAGAATGACATCGACGAGTCTGTTTTTATAAATGTTCATGACTCGTTACATTTGGCTTACCGTCATCACTGTATGTCTCTCGGAAGAGAGGGTGGTGACGTGGAAGTTTTCGGAGCACTTCTTGTTGATGTTGCTTGGTGACCACTGACATGCAGTAGGACTGCTCTTCTGACACCTGGTGGTGAAATTATATTTAGCAAGGTGAAACCTCAATTCCGATGGTCCTTGTCCTCTTTCAGGAGAGCCTACGGCCAGTCACTCACTCACAGAGCACATCGCAACAACTCTTCGGACTCAATTCAACCAAAAAGCATCTAGTGTGGGGGTGCCATGCAACACGCAAGCACAGGAGAAAATGCAAACTCCACACAAGAAGGCGGCGCAAAGAATCCAACGCCAAATCTTAGAAATGCAAGTCACTTATAATCAACGATTTATCCAAAAATAGGCTTCAAGATGAAGTGGAAGTCAAGTCCAAAGTGTTCTTTCTAATACATTCTACGTGGTATTTGGCAATACAGAACCAAATGGAAACCTGCTGAGATGGCTTAAAAAAAAAAAAAAAAGACAGATTAACTCATTCACTCCCAAAGACGTTTTTAAACGTCTTTTCAGACTTGGTCCAGAATTGGCTGGTACTGAATGAGTTCATCGATTATGAAAATAATCGGTCGCTGCAGTCCTAAAATATATGATAGAGTGCTATTTTTGTATTATTATTATCACTACCATTATTTATTTATTTATTTTAATGGCATTTCCGACATTTGAATGGGCAAAGATCTTTTATGGTACGACCAGGGTCAAGCATTGAATTGAACTCTTATTTCAAGGCACCACTGTCCCTTCTTGTTCGGCCACAGAGTCAATTCGTGAATCATTCCAAGCTCTTGAGAAAAGCATGCAAATGAGAATGCCGGTATAGAGCCACCATCATATTCATTTTGTCAAGAACCAACATTAGTCCATAAAACTCCATTTTCATTCTTTAAAAAAAAAAAACGGCGGAGCTTAGAGCTGCTTTCGTTTTGCATACAAGTCCAGAGGAAGAAATAGTACACAAAGCAAGAAGCCAATTCAGCTGTTGTTGCCTTTGAGGTCGAAATGAAACATGAATACAGACCTTTCTTTTGTTTTGGTTCTTGAGCATCTCCATTTTGTCAACCTGGGGGGGCTGTGTGACGCAGGTGGGCTCAGCGTTGGCCTCCAACGCTGCATCCTGAACATCCAAAACACCTGCTGGGTGGTCCTCCTTCACAGAATGTTCCGTTTGCATTAGTTCCACATTGCCGAGAGAGATTCGAGATTCCGGCGTGGACTCGGTGCTGGCGCTGCCCGGTGCCTGAGACGCAACTAGCGTGGGGGCTCCTGCGACCTGGAAATGACGGGGCTGATGCTCTCTGGCGTAGCTGTGCACCTGCAGCATCGTGTGAACCTGCTGTTTTTCTCGCGGGTAATTGTGCACTTGCAGGATGTCTTTTTGAGTGAGAGTCCGATGGAAGAGCAGGCTGGCCACGCCCATTTTACGGGAAGGCTGACCCGTGGCGGTCGTCCATGTTGCCGTCGCTGACAGATGACCGTTTTGGGAATGAGATGAGAACGCGGGCGGCCGAGTCTTGGTGTAGTGAGGCGTGTGTCCTGAATCGCTCGTGTTTAAGCGGTGGAACGGATCTATCAAGGTGAGCTTTGTGGGCGTCACAACCAACTTTGGTGGGCCTGTCAATAAAATCAGTGTTTCATCAGTAAAAGGGGGTGGCAAACATGACAATTGTTCAAGAAAAGATCAAGCAGAGGTCAATGCCGACGAGTGACAGCGCACAAGTTAATAACAATACCTTTATTTCGCTTGCCATCTTGTGGTGTCATACGTGGTGGCAAAAGATTAAGTCTTGGCCGCTTTGCATACAGCGTGGTTTCCTCATCGATATCTTTCGAAACAACCTCGTCGGGCAGCTGCAAACACACTCGGTGTCTCTTGGTCTCGATTCTTTGCAGTGGACTAAAGAAAGAAAAATTGAGACAAGGTGAGGAGACTGGATGGGAAAAAAAAGTTGATCATTCTGATTAAAGGTCAGACGTGGCCCCAAGATTTGTATTTCAATTGTGTTGAATTTACTGATATCTAAAGCAGGCATCAACTACCAGAACGGAATCCTGACAATCTCTTGGTAATCCCTTATGCATATTCGACTGTATTCCAAGCAAAATGAACACTGTCAGATCAAGTATACACTTTACCGCTCCCAGATGCGGACACAGTGGCACAGATGCCCCCTATGTGAATTAAACAGTTTTTACGGGCATTTTTTTGCCCACCAAAACCCATAACAGTTGCATAAGTACAACTTTTGCTGCGCATATCTTTCATAACTTCTGA
Source organism: Hippocampus kuda (assembly GCA_901007745.1). Classification (NCBI taxonomy): domain Eukaryota; kingdom Metazoa; phylum Chordata; class Actinopteri; order Syngnathiformes; family Syngnathidae; genus Hippocampus; species Hippocampus kuda. Next base: position 43,551 of record CAAKHF010023908.1, on the reverse strand, counting down.
TTTCAACATCGATTTGTATTTACATGTGTACATAATATATCAATGCAGGGTCAGTTGTGTACACGTAATACTATGAGCGGATGATACTTTGTGATTTTTACAGCCATTGTGGCCTGCAACGAAAATAAGTTTGACAACCCTGCTAAATAAAGCCGACGGATTTCAATTAGGCTCTTCACTACTGTCACGTGACAAACCTCTTTCGCTCCACATCATCCCGACCGCTATTGATGGAACACCTGCTATTATCGTAGATGAGATTAAAAGAATCGCCCAGGAATTCCTTGGCCTCTGGGGTGGGCCTGGAGTGGTCGATGGGCGCCACGTCTCGCCCTGCCAGCCACTGCTCATAGCGATCTGGCTGGAATTTCTTGACAAACACGTCCATGGAGATCTTCACCATGTCCTTGCGGCATGAGCACTGACAGAGAAAAGCACATGCACAGTATGCAAATTTTTTTTTTAAATAATAAATTACCCGTAGCAGACTTTTTAAACATACTAAAAACACATTTGGATGTGCAAAATCTGCAATTTTGCAAGGGCCACAAAAGATGAACCAAAATACAGAGGGGTGAAAATTCTCGACCGAAAGCTCAAATGAATTGGGAGTATTTGACTGTACAGTTGACTAATTCTCACCAAAACGGCTTGCTTGCCATATTCAATCCACCGCTGTGTGGCAAAGTTGGTGGATTCGGCACAGTTGAACCCGTGGTTGAAGCCAGCATGATAAGCATAGGGAAAAGTGACCATAAACTCACCGGCATATTGGGTAATCTAAGGGATGAGGGGGGAAAAAAAGACAAGTCAAACGATTGGGTCGGTTTCGATCATGGCAAAATGAAATGAGCCATTTAGGGACCTTTTCAAATGGAATGCCGTATTTCTTCAGGATTGAAGGTGAAATCAACGTCATCTTGTGCCTCAAAAAGGCCTCGCAGGTTTGTGCGCTGCCAGAAAAGAAACCTACAGCAGACAGATGCTGACTGTTAGAACCGATAATTGTCAAATCATTTGGATGTAAAACGTTTAGATGAATATTGCACTGATGTCGTACCTTGAGCCAGACGCTCAAATCTTCTCCCGTGTTCTGGGGGGACACAGTACCTGCAGACATTCAAAATGTGTCTTGTCATTTAAGATTCAACAGTACTTTCAAGAAGCAACATTACAAGCTTTTTTTAAGTTTATTTTTTAATCATCTACCAGGATTTGGGCTCCCCGAAGTGCAAGTAATTAATGCTGTAGAGGTCCATGTCTTCAGTGTGCCATGCAAAAGTGGTCTTCCACATGCCAAAATACAAGTAGGGTGTATTCACACCCTCAATTGTGATGCCACTTTCAGATTCCACCGTGTCCAAAATGGTATTTAGATGACAAATGTTCCACTCTTTGACATCCTGGAAGAGCGTAGAAGAAAATTAAGAGAAGATCAACACATCTTCAGACACATCATGTTAGCATCACACCATCTGATTTGGGTCAATCCAGGGCATGGGAAAGCATTCGCATCACTGCATTTTTTTTGTTTGTTTGTTTTGTCACAAACTCATTCTAACATTGAATACATAATTTTAAAAGATTCATTTTTTTAAAAAAATTTAAAGGAAAAAAAAGCTGAAAATTGAGCTCAGGCGCAAAATGTTTCCATTGCCCATCCTTGAGCGGTTCCTCCAGCTAAATGGAAGTTTCACTGTGATGAATTGAGTTAATCTGTCTCTCGCTATACGGTAACAGTGTTTGTCAGAGCAAAAATTAAGCATTAAGTGTTTATCTAAAAAATAAAAAAAAACACACCAAAAAAAACAAAAAACCCTGTGTCGACCTCCAAGACAAAATGGGCTGGAGGCACAAACTTGAAAAAGGGTGCAGAAAAATTCTTCTGCTTTGAAGGTTCCAATGAACACAGTGGAAAGGTTAGGGAAAGATGGCCAATTGACAATGGCCAGTTCGCCAATGTCAACTGGCAAACCAGGGGAAGTGAAATGATATGCTTAACATAATCGGCAAAGCCTAAACTGTCAAATGCTGATAGCCTCACAACTGTTTGAAATAAAGAAGTGTATGGTGACTGTATTGGAACATTTTACATATTGTTGGCCACTCACAGCCATATGTTCATTAGTAGGTATCAATCTCATTAACAATCTCAGGCAGGAGATTATAACAGCAAGTGACGTATTGGGAAGTTTCTCTTTGAACATGTAAGTGTATTCCCTTTTATGTATTAAAATCAATCATTTGTTCTAGCCCTTTGGGTTGCAATACTAGGACAACAATAGTTCGTCCATTTTTTTTAAATCATCAATTGACACTAATCCTGTTTTATTTTTAAATAATTGTTAATGATGTGGCACCTCTGAGTTTAATGTACATTTTGACTTTAATTGTTTGCATGTGTATTCTATTGCCCTTTATTTAACAGAACAGAAAGTGACTTTTGAAAGACCCCATATATCAGATCAACTCACTGGATTGTAGAGACTGCCGCCGACATCGGCCCCATATATAGGAGGATTAAATGTTACATTCTTCCAGTACTTTCGTTCCAATTCATCAAAATCATCATAGTGAGGGCTACAGAACCTGCAAAAAAAATGGACAAAAGAAATGTAATTAAAAAAAAAAGAAATGATAAACAACTATGACGTTTACAACAAGAGAAACTGTAAAAGTGGCATCTAATTTGCTTGACATACTTGTCACTGTTTGCAAGCTTGCGGAATTCTTGAACAGTCATTGACTTCTTTTGAATGTTGTACTGAGTGAAAAGGCCCGACTGGCCTGTCACCACCTGCTGAATGGGTGCAGGAATCACCAAACCGTCTATATCATCATATGAATGTCTGGGCTTCCATTCCTTTGGGGGGACCACCTAGAAGTCGGGTGGGGAAAGATGTTAGGGGATATTACTGGCTTGTCGTCCAAGAAGAGTTATTTGCCCTAAAATTTTATTGTTGATGAGCTGATTATTGATTGTTTGTTTTCACACTATGCCAGATTCCAAAAACACTATTAAGGAGACAAAACCAGTGCGACACCATTGCATAAAAATCATCACTGTCACTTCAAGTATAATTGTGACAAGAAATTGTTCAGCATGAAGCACATACTTTGGCCAGGCCTGCTCTGTGCGCTCCCTGTGACTCCATGTAGGCGACATAGCGGCTGAAATCCTTGAATTCCTCAACGGTGGGGTAAAACGTCATGATCCCCTTGGAGGCATTGTTTTGAGGAGCCGCGTCTGACGCCATCCCAAATTTGATGGCAAATCCTGCAGATTGTGAAAAGGGCATGAAAATATCGGAAAAAAATGGGTTGATCTGGTGTCATTTCATTGTCCTGTCCGATCATCAGAGTCTGTTGACTGCTTTTTAGTTTATTGTCCCTCACATAGGATTAAAATAGAGCACAATGCTTTTCACGCATTTTCTGTTACATTCCGCCCAAGAAGAAGACAACATTTCAAGACAACTTGAAATAGTATAATTTGTCCAAAAAATATATCCTGTATCCTTATTAACATGAAGGGAGAAAAAAAGTCACACTTCTAGTTTCCAGATACACATTCAGGTTTCACACTCACACACAACAAGGTAATCATTATTTCAGCATTTTTACTCTTCGTGACATATTTGGTCAACACGGTCTTCAGTCATGATAAAAGGGTAGGAATTCGATATTTTTTTTTCCTACATCTTTTCAGCAGTACACAGTGGACAGTAGACGAACAGCATGGCTGCAAGACTAACAATTTTTACCGGGATCACAGGGGCACAGTGTACATTTTTGCGGGGCGCGAAGAAAATTTAAGTGTGCACTTGAATCACAATTGACTAGCGATGTAAATATTCACATTTGTACTCCTTTACACTATATTACTGATGGGAAGTGTGGAGCAGAGATTGTCAGAAACAAAACAAAAAATATGTAAGAATTGAAAAACAAATCAGCAAATGTATTATTCACACGTGCGAGCCGATGAAAAAATGAACTTGCACTGGCTCAAATTTTAGGGGCGGTCTGGATTTGTTTAGCAAGGAATGCCACTAACACTTTTTTGTATTAACTATATTTTCCCCGTGCTGCAGAAATAAAATGTACTAGTCGCAAATTAAAAACAGTGCCAATACCGGCGCTTGGGCCCCTGAAAAGCACCGTATAAATAAACATTATTACGATTAATAATACCATTATAATATTCGAATTATTATTAAGGAGATGCTAACACTTCGTCTGTCGCTGATTGGTTCAAGTTCATCGTCTCTTTAACTCGACCCGATCACTTGGCTACCGTCAGATCGGATGCTAACGCGCCCGAGCATTAGCCTTACGTATTGCAATAAGATTGTTCCCCGACAGCAATGAACATTTATTTTCCCTGTTATTTCAGCGCATCCAACATTAGCAAGAGCTATTGCTGCAATATATTAATTCTCAATGCGTTCACAAAACAGCTAGATAGTTGACACCTTACATGGGATGCGACTAATTCCCGCAAGACTATTCCCTACAGTGATATTACATTTACACAGAAGACTGGGCGGACATGGCAAACAAAATGTCTGATCGTTCTGATAAGATGTGTTGAATATGTTTCAGGTGACAGCTATCCTACGCCCTAAACGCTATTTTATTGATTTGGTGTTTTTATTCTTCAATAATTCACGAGCGCTCCAGGAATTAAACGACGCCCCAATGCAAGCACAGGCGTTAGCTGTCGTTGTAGCAGTTCAGGGCTACGAAAGCTAACAGATGAACATTGCGACTTCACAAGCTTCGAATAAAGCCGAGAGCAGACGCGACGTTTGGTTACTTACTTCTGACTCCGATAGTCAACAACAATAGTCACCGATGATGTTTATCTTCCGTAATCAGCAATACACATAAAAGCGAGTGACCAGTTTGGCAACTGAGAAGGACCTAAGTACAACACGAACCTCCATTACCTCAGACACAGACGCAAGACGTACGCACCTCCAATGTTGTTACCACATTACGCACAGGAGACGTTCAGCCAATCAGAGCACGGAGGATGGCGACACCATCGCCTCGCACTGAAAAACAATTACTGCTCTGTGAGCTACTTGCTCTCTGTATGTCACGATAATCACGATTTCACTAATATCATAACGTTGTCTCTTTTTCTAGAGCTGTGGCTGTGTTCGGAGATAACCTAATAAGCAATTCAAACTACAGTTAACCCCCGCTATTCTCTCGAATAGTGAAAATCTACATCTTCTGTCTATCTACAAATACATTTTCTGTGCCGCCCCCCCCCCCGGCGTATACTAAATATGACTTTTGACACGGCTAGTAAAAAAGCTATTTACGACTTTTACGACTAAAATAACACAATTGCGCTTGAAAATACTGTGAATAAAGACAACTCAATTTTAAAAGCAAAAATGGTTTCTTCCACTTTCTGCTCCACGCCAAGGTTTGTGAACATATCACATTAATGATCCTCAAGTAGCTGTTTTTAAAATTGGTCAGCTGTTTTACGTTGTTCTTGTTTTGGTTCTGAATGTGGAGATGGGATTTAGCTGCTGTTCAATGCAGGGGTTGATCTCATTAGGTGGGATACAGGAATCAAAATCTTAAAAATACTCAAATATTATAGAGAAAGCTGTTATGCAGCAGTTTACTAATTTAATTAGAAAATACAAAAAATATATAATTACAGTACTGACTTCATTGATTTTTGTGTGTTTATTGAATTGAATTGAAAACAACTTTATTGTCAAATGTGCTGTATGTATGTAGTTTCTTCCCTCTCAACATAAAACAGGAGCCGCTGCGGGTGTCCGCGCCGCCATCAAAAGACAAGTTAACAAAAAAAATGACAAAATAATACAAGACAACACATTAGACACAGACAATCGTGCAATCTTAACCACTTTCCTGCATACACTTTGTTGTCTGAAGCAGTTATAAATGAAAGTGGAGCGAATCAAAGTGTCCTTTTCACCAGTGGATCAAAGACGTCGTGCTGCAATGTGCACACGTCTGCTACAAGCTAAGCTTGAAAGCAACAAGAAGCTCTAGCATCCATTCACTCTACATATTGTTCGGTCTATCTATCTTTCTGTCTGTTAATGAGTCACTACTTCCCAAAAGAAAAGTCACAGAAACACCCCAAGACTGTGAACATCAGTTTTATTTCATGCCATAAAAGGCACATTCATACAGCGTGACTCCAACAGTGTGAACTGACTACAGCATATGTTGTCATATGCATCCAAATTCAAGCAGTGCATATCTTATGATCCCCATGAATAAATGCAATAATAACATGAGCACATTTTGTTAATCACAAGAAGATATAGCACACTGAATCACTGACAATGAGTATGCACGCATGTAGCAGGGGAGGAAGTACATGTGCACCCTGTAGTCCATATGGTTTTAATCACCCTTAACATCATAATAGCCTTTTTGCACACAACATTACATCAGTAGCATTGTTGATTTGGAGGGGGGAGAGGTCGGGGGGGGGGTCCATAGGGATTAAATAATACGTATTGGCATCCATTTCAGTTCCTCTCATTTCCACTTTGCTCGAGTTGCATAAAACTATTCTTGTAGCATCCACTGTGTGTCCAAATGCACCGTACTGTATAACAGACCGGCATTGTGCGAATCCCTCTTTCCAAAAGAAGCCAATTTTGTTTTGCTTGACTCCTATTTGATTTGAAGCACTGTACAACCAGTTTCAAAACCACCATTTCGCCATCCGTGATAACCCACTGTCAACAGAGATCATAAAAGGGACTGTGCTTTAACTTGTACTTTACTGTCCCACTATGAGACAAGTCAACACCCATGAATGAATGTCTCGGAGTGAGCGAAAGGCTGAGCTCATTCTTTCTTCTCGCCATCAAGCGGGCGGACGGGAGTTTGCATGAGTCCGCGAAAAGACACGAGTAGTCACGATTGCAAATGATTGTGTTAGATGAGAGCAGCTTGTGGAATTTCAGAATGAAATTCCGAAGCACAGTGGTGCCTTGAGATACGTGTTTCATTTGTTCCATGACCATTCTCGACTCTCGAGTCATCTTTGTAATGTGTTTTTTCATGAGGGAAAATAGCAATGTGTAACATTTTACTTCATAAAAGCAAATTATAATCACATTATGTAGTCAAATTTCAAGAATGACAGTTTGTGCCGCTTTGCTAAATGATCACAACTCTTTCTGCAGGTGCGGTTCGGCCACCAGGGGCAGTGAAATACAGTCGCGCAGACACAAAGGAATAACAGTTTCATTCCTTCTGTAAATGCCAGTTGCATGAGTCGTGCTTTGCAGAGGATAAAGAATGTGTGCCCGTGACTATTGTTATATATGTCATTGTTGTTGCCTGTTTAAATGTGTGCATGCAGCATTTGAGTTTAAGTATCCATGATGCAAAGTGTTACATACCCGTCACTTAGATGCATTTCGTTAGCCCATTTATGGCATTTCCCATTATGTGTTAGCATTAAGCTATCAGGTTTATGTGATTGTTAAAAGCACAAAGTGTAATTCTCTTTTTTTATGTTTAGTTTGACAGTAGAATTAAACAGGTAGTGGCATTAAGTGGCACAAGGTCTCTTTTTTGACAAATTGTGTATTATCTGCCAAATTGATACTTGATGCTAAATGAGTTAAGTTCACCGCCACCACAAATCCTCCGAAAGGCAGCTTGTATGTTGAAAAACTCTTAAGTCAAGTCACTTGGCTCTCAAGGCACCGCTGTATAAACTGAAAAAAATTGGTGTGCTGAATTCACTCAGTTTAAGTAGTTGTATCGTCTCTGTAAAATAAATAAATAAATAAATAAATAGATAAATAAATAAATAAATAAATAAATAAATAAAATATCGGGATCCAAATGATCTTTTTCGTGCAACCACTTGACGAAAAAAAAATGGAGTGAATTTAACAACATTTTATCTCATTGCAGATACAGAGAGAGACAGCAAAATGCACAGGGTAAGACGCACAAATGCAGAGCCTCAACACTTTCCTTTGGATATTGTATAATATAAAATACTGAAGAAATTCATTTGCTTATATTCTTTATATACAGCATGTTCTATATATTCATGCAACTATGTGGTCGATAACATATAGACACACAGTCTTTTGGTTGCCGGGCGGAATCCTCGCAAAACCATCATTTTTCCTGCATATTTCTTTGACTTGTATTGTTCAAGAGAGCTTTTTTTGAACACTTTAGTTAACTTGTAAAAATAGCAGACCCATGTGGGGCTGACCAATAGTATCCATTTCTGCAAAAATATGAAACTGACCAAATTTAGACAAAGGTTTCCATCCGACAGCGATTTGTGGACAATCTGTGGAAATGAGACCAATTTAAAGAGCAACAGCTCGTTGAACCTTCGTCAAAAATAGAATACAATGTGCAGTATATGAGATCGAATATACAGCTTGTCTGGGTATGTCCGTACTATAAGGAAACGTTGCATAATTTCTATCGCGTCCCACAACCGTCCATCCAGGATTTCCACTGGACCAATTTTGAACGCGTAAATCTTCGCATCTGCAGCGTTTTACACAATATAAAAGACGCAGGCAAGGAAATCCACACATTTCCCGACTTTTGCGCGTTGTTTTCCGAGAAACACCACACACCCTTTCATGACCTCCAGTTGTGCGCATAAAAATAGGACGAAATAAAAACGCACGACTTTGTATTTGCATCAGTTCCTCTCATCTTTTATGCCCATCCATTGTTCTCTGGCTTGGCTGTGTGCCAGTATTCCAGCTTTATCTTCGAGCACCAGCGGCCACCCTCATCCTTGAGACGTGGCCTTTTTATGTAACAGCTCTCAGCCCAGAAGCAGCCTGAAGAACATCTTGACAACAGCCACAAAAAGGGCCGTCTGCCTAATTCCTTGACAAGAACCCCCCGCCCCCGAATCCTTGTCGGTTATTTGTCTGCGGTCTTGCTGATTCTCAGCGTGTGGAGAGCGTCACTGAATGCGACGCACTTCTCGCCGTCTGTCTTGCTGCAAACTTTTTTGGACACGTCGGGCTCCCATAGAAAGAACTCGTGAAGGAGGGTGTTGACAGTGTCGGGACACTCCATCATCACCATGTGACTTCCTTCCTCGATGACTTTTAGGAAAGCAAATAGGAGGATCTAAAAAAAAGGAAGCAAGATGAATGTCAAGAATTAAGTCATTCATTCATTCATTTCCTGATCAAGGGTCGCGGGGGGTGGAGGGGGGGATGGTGCTGGAGCCTATCCCAGCTGTTTTCGGGCAGTAAGTGGGGGACACCCCGAACCGGTTGCCAGCCAATCGCAGGGCACACATGAAGAACCATTCACACTCACACTCACACTCACAACGAGGGACAATTTAGATTGTTCAATCAGCCTGTCATGGATGTTTTTGGAATGTGGGAGGAAACCGCTGTACCCCGAGAAAACCCACACAGGCCCGGGGAGAAAATGCAAGCTCCACACAAGGAGACCGGAGCTGGGATCGAACCAGGTACCTCTGCACTGGGAGGTCACCGCGCGAACCACTGGATCACCGGGCCGCCCAGAATTAAGTCAGGGATGGGGAATTTAAATGCTGGAGGGGCCCCGCAATTTTTCATCGGTTCATCCGGTATGCGGACACAATTTACCTCTGCCATGCGTTGGTCTTCATCCATGGGTACAAACTTGTCACACATGCCGTGAACCAGAAGGATGGGTACTGTGAGCTCAGCATGGTAGACCTCATCGCCCTCAGGCCAGTATTGGCCGCTCATCATGGCGCGCAGTACGAATGGAGACACGTTGAAGGCGTTGCCCTGCTTCAACAGCTGCTTCTCTTTGGCACCCTGATGGGCAAATCCAGCTCTGGATTTTGAGAAAAGAAAATAAAAGAATCGGAATTTGTCTTGGTGACAAGGCAAATACGAATGCAGCGTTTGCACCAGGTATTGGATATACGTGACCGGAATATGCTATTCAATGTAAACTTCAGAAGTGATACTTTATGTGTCAAAGATAAAAAAGGAAAATATATTTTTCACATCCCTACATTGTTTCTTGTCTAATTTTGGTGCCGTGAACTTACTTGAGGAAACTCCAGGCCAAGCATGGGGAGAGACAATGGAGGACGCACGACGGCAGTTGGAAGATGGAACAGAGGCTGGGCTCCAAGGCGGTGGGACCACCTCCGTTGATCATAACCACTTTGTGGACCAGGTCAGGATATTCGTGGGCCAGGAATGTGCAGAATGACACTCTGTAAGATGTAGCGTCACAATTTTAGCGACTAAAATGACCTGGTTTGAAATGAAGCTAAGAAATCACTTTTAGGGGGTCAGACACCTTTTGCAAGGCTTTATTTTATGGAACTGTTAAGATCAGTTTTCAAACTTTTCCAAGGCAACTTAGGGAGTATCTAGGAGGTTTTAAGTGTATTTCTGTAGTTTTTATGGATTTTTGTAGATTTTATGAGTATTTTGAAAAATTGGGATTATCTAGGTGAATTCCAGCAATTATTGAGTAGATTTTAATAGTATTTGTAGTATTTGTGTAACCTTTGGGGAGTTTTTCATAAATCTAAGAGTATTTAGCTAACTTTTAGCTCCTTCGCTGCCAATGACGGCTATAGACGTCTAAGATTCATTTTAACTGGGCTTCCATTGATTGAGGATTTCAGTATATTTAAGAGTATTTAGTCAACATTCAGGAAGTATTTGAGGACATCCAAGAGTGTTTCGGTTACGCTGTGTGTGAGCACCTAGGCCAACTACACAGCTGTATTCTAATGTTGGGCTAATGTTCTGGCAGTGGTACTTGGAGAGCCAAGTATTACGAGAGGCGGGACTTGTAAAAAGTTTGACAACCACTGCTCTACACAGTGTAGCATGGATTTTCACATATTTTAGGCTTCACTAAAATCATGTAAGTACTCACCCATAAGAGTGGCCAATTAGAATGTTGCGTTTACGAGCATATCTCTTGAAGATGGCGCGCAGGTCCTCTGCCAGGGCGTAAAAAGTGTACGCCGCTGCAATCTGCGGGGCCGTGCTGGCTCCGTGCCCCGCCAGGTCCGGCGCGATGACCTCATAGCCCAGCCTCGAGAAGAAGTCCAGTTGGCTGCTCCATATGTCCAACGAGCCTCCGACACCGTGCACAAAGAACAGCGCCACGTCCGAGTGCGTCCCCTTGCAACTTGAGATCACCCTCTTGGAGTCGATCAGCACGGTGCGCTTGGGCTTCCGGCGTCGGCGGCGAGGAGGCGGGGCGGGCTTTTGCTCACCAGGAGGCGGAAGAACAGGAGGGGGCACGGGGTTGGGATCCGGAGAAGAGGCCAATTCTTTGTAGTCAGCCAGCTCCACCTCAACAGTACTGCACGGCTCCAGATCGCCATCCTGACACTGAAGAATCTCAGAGTGCAAAACATCGCCAAGATTCTCGATCACCAGCTGGCCGTTGCGATACACCGTGATCTTCCTCTTGCAGTGGACACCGCTGCCAGTGTCGGTGTCATTTTTAGGCACGTCGTGATCAGCGTCTTTCCGCTCCTGGGCCGCGACGTGATCGTCGCTTTCGACAGGCTGACGCTCGGGGACGATGTGACGCACTCGCAGGACTCGTCCGGGTTTCACCTCCACAAACTCAAAACCATCGGAGGGCACCGTGGACTCCAACGGCAAAACTAGACGAGCGGCCTTTCCAGTTAGGCAGCAAAGTATTCCTTCTGTGATAGTGGTCAGCATGGCGACTTCCTGCATAAATAACAAACTGCACGTGATTTTTCTCGAAAAATATAGAACAGAAACAAAGACAGGAAAAACCCATCCATGTACTGTTGGGACAGCATACAGTACATGATGCATTGTGATATTAAAATAATAAATGGAGGACTGTCTATCCAAAATGTGATCAAGTATCGCAATCATGCCTTCAAAAAAAAAAAACACACGTTGTACCTTATAATTTTAGCCGACAGCAATGGATTGGAAATGCATTCAATGGACATGCATGATAACACAATAAGTTAAAACTTCCCAGAGTTTCTTTCTGCTCATGAGGAGAGACAAAAATCTTACTGGATGGAACTCGGTATGTGCAGATACACAAGCAAGTAAGACGTTGCTTTCATATATTACATAAGCATGCTCTTTGTCTCTAGGAAACAGTGAGAAGAGTCGTCTTTCGTTTCCAGGTAACCAATTGAGTAAAGGACAATTCAAAGGGAACCCTCTTATTGAAATGAACCTCTGCATAAGACACAAAATGTGATTAAATTCGCATTTCATTTTGTATACTCATGATGAATTGAATAGATACTTTACTTGAAACCAATTTGGAAATTAAGTTTCAGATGTAAGAAAGCATGAAGGACAGGTTAGACGTTTAGTACATAAAACCTTCAGTGGGGTCTTACCTAAATGAATGTACCTCTTATACCACCACAATAACATCAAAATTATAGTTACCATTAATACGAAACAAAACCGCAATATAACAGCGTGCAACTGTGCTACTGTACACATCTGGAGTGCTTCACAATCCATATCTATCCAATAACATACAAAACATTAAAACAAATAAAACACATCAAATTCACTAGGTATTTTGATGTTTAACTTATTTTGCTGCAATTGTTTTTCCATACCAACGAGTGTCACTGCGCTCATTCACCAAGTCAGAGCAAGCCAGGAGGAAAGAGTGTGGAAAAAACAAGAGAATGTCCAACATTCGAGACCATCTCACATTTAAGAAAAGCTATGCGTGTATGTGTGTGTGTGCGTGTGTGTGTGTGCGTGTGTGTGTGTGTGTGTGTGTGTGTGTGTGTGTGTGTGTGTGTGTATGGCTGCAATGTCTAACATTATATCACCTCAAAAAATGTACCTCGCAGGCATCAAAATGCCGTTTCAATGCTACTACCCTGCTGACCTACTCTCGATAAATCCCACTCATCAACCCTCCAAACAAACAGACTGAAAGATGTTCCGTCTGCACTGCAGAATATTTAGGTTGATTCGTCTGCCTGTTGGTACACCGTGTGCTGCTTTTTTTTTTTTTTTTATAAATTATCCCTACAGCGTGGATGGACACATATGTTGCAGCCTGGCGCAGTTTGGCACCAAATGTTCGCATTTTCAGTTATGCGTAACGTTAATTGACTTTATCCTCATGCCAATAATCTTGCAACAATCCTGCTAAACGTGCATATCTGTGATGACTCAACAACGGCGACGCGTCTCTTAACCGCATGCAATCAACGCATTGAATTGAGTTTATTTCATGACTGCACTTTACATAATAAAGAGTAAAAGGACAAATTCCACATCACAGCGTGCAGGGCGGATTATTTTTTAAATGATTGATTCATATCTTTTTTTTTTTTTTGCGTCACTACAGAGCGGGTGCATATACTGTTTATTGTTGCAAATGACTTATTGCACAGAAGACAACACCATATAATACTGCAGGTTAGAATATATTTCATATGCTATGTTCTTACCTACTGCTCAGATTGATGAAGGTGCTTGGAAGTCAACCAGATGCCCGCCGAGAGCCGACAAAATCATGCATTTGATGCTGCAAAACAGTCAAATCCCCATCAGCATTCTGGGAAGCCTCTGAAATGATTCGGAAGGATCATAGATCGTGCATGCATAAAAATGTACAGTTTGAATTGTGGTAAAATGCTCATCGCGAAATAATAATAATAATAATTATAAAAATGGCAATGTTTTTTCCCCTCCCCTTTCTCAGCATCAGTCACTGCGCACCAAGGCAGAAGTACCACCCAGCTCAATTGCACCTCTCTGCGCAGGGCCGGCTTCCCTCCTGACAGGCAGCAAAAGGAGCCAATAAGATCGAGTCAAATGCTCAGCTGGTCCAATGGGAGGGCGATTTGTTCTTGTTGCTAAGGCTTGGCAAAAGCAGGGCAACCTTTCTTCCGCTTGGCTGCAAGTCACAGAAAACGACTTGGAGGAGTAAGCAAAGCCGCCATGAGACTTGTGGGTTGCTCATTCTACAAATGAACGCTTGGTTGATTCGAAACGTGTATCTCGTGTGTCTGTATTTTTTTTTTTTAAATCTGCTGCACTTCAATGACCTTTAGATTGGGAAGTGTCGGCTTCGTTGGTCTTCCTACGATGCGTCAACTCCAGTGATGGGATGTAAATACTAAGTTGCTGTTATTAAGTAGATTTTTCACATGTCTGTACTTTGCTCAGAGATGGCAGAAGTACCCAATGTGTGAATTTATGGGATTAGTATAGACACTTGTGTAAAAAGAAACTATCTAGTAAAAGTGTTAACGATCGCCACAAATTCAAATCATTAAGAGCTGGCAAATGTATAACATGTGCTCATATTCAGTATTTAGATTGAAATGTGATATATGTGTAATACATATTGTAGTAAAATGGGGGTACTGATTCAAATCCTGTCTTTATTACATACTTTTAAACGCACTTAACTGCAAAATTAAAAACACATTTCTTCTGTCAGCAATATACAATATCCTTTTTGATAACCTGGCACGAAGGAACTTAGTAGGAACAAATCAAATAACGCATTAAGCAATGTAATGTTTACTACGTTAATGTTAACACAGTATATACAGTACTGCATACACAATTACAAAGGCTGGTTGCTGATCAGATGTTGTTTATGTCGTAGCATCTCCGGAGCTGCAGGCGGCGCCATTTCACCACTAACTTGAATACTCACGTCTGCAACCACACTTCGTATGTAGAAGAAGAGCCGTGACATTCAACGTTCACATGCCTCTGCAATCTTGCTAACTTATCAAAATGAATATTATACTCACATCTTTTTCGCGTTTGCGCGGAATAACCACTTTAAACAGGTAATAAAACACCCCATTTCATTCCTGTAAATGGAGCATGTCGATCTATTACTTTGACGAGGAAGCGTAGTTTGATTCTCGCAGCCTTGCTATTTGACGTTGTGGAATCGATGTTTGAGCAAAATGCATTCGGGAAGTAAGGTGACCAATTTTTCATAAAACATTAAGATTTACAGCAGTGCAGTTCGACACTGGTGGCCATTTATGGCCACCTTGTTTTCCTTTTTTTGAACCGTCTTCCGAGATTTGCTAAGTATCTTGTTCAGATTGTGCATATTTCTCAGTATTAAAATATATTGATTATAAACTGTACTCACTGTATTAAAAAAGATGTCCCCCCTGTCTCAAACATGACCACTTCGGCCTATTGAAACCCATGTAAACAACTTAAAAAATCTTGCTATTAATAATAGATGGAATTATAATTTTGGTAAAATGGATTTTAAAATCAAAACCAAAATACTGTATATCAAAAATAACTCAAAAACCTGATGTTCTAGAAAAAAATGTAAAGACGTTGTGGAAATCAGCCTAAAACAATACATTTACAAACACACAAAGCCATCTCTGATTAAAATGTGCCGTTGACGAATGTACTGCCACTTTTTTATTCCACAAGAAAATGATAAAATTGTGTTGATGATGAAGAATCTTGATAGTACTGTATTTTCTTCTTTTACCTCCCCTAGCGTGCCAGCAGTAAATGGGAAGTCTCACCTCCGATTGTTCAGCAACTGGCTTATCCCCAGAGCTGCTGCAGATCAGCAGATGTCTGCAAGCGGACCACTTTCTTCCCAAGCTGAGGGCGCTGGAATCTTCCGGCAGCTTCCGTGGCAATGCCAGCAGGTGCGGACAAAGAAAAGAGGAACCGAGTATCAGCCCAAAAATCTGAAACGCAAGAGGACCCACGGGTGGATCAAGAGGCTGAGCACACAAGGTGGAATTGAAGTGATCCTGCGGCGAATGTTGAAGGGACGCAAATCGCTCTCGCACTGAACGTCAGTGTTGGAGAGCAGGACTTCGGAGACTTTCTTGTTCTGAAATTCTGGAGGTGTTAGCAAGCCCTTAAGAACTTGTGTATTGTGTGACTTGGTCATTCCATCAGTGCTGGGTGGAGGGCATTGAAACTGACCTTCAGAAAACGAGTGGCATTTGCCTTGAGAAATACTGTAAATTGTTTCTTTCACCAAGTATGAATGAATCATTTATTAAATTACTCTCAATCACTTTGTGGCAATTCAGTTATTTCTTCCAACACCACACGGGAACCCTAGAGCCAACATTCAAACTGAGGACGTCACTGCGATGCAGACGTGATAATGCAGCTTCTAAGGTTTAGAAATTTAGACTAGCGTTTACAGTGTAAATTCTAGTCAACTAAGCTGCCACACATATGAACAAATTTGACAAAAATGACAAAATCTGTTATTTCAACATAACATTAAGTCAATTAAAGTTATAAACAATAGTGTGAGAGTTCACATCAATCCTATGTTTAATTATTTTGTCTTGCCTGATTAAAAAGATCTACTTTTTTTCCTTTTTGAGATATTTGCATCTATAAAAACTTGCATAAAATAGATTTTACTCTGTGTTGCAATTTGTAGGTATGAAATAACTGGATGTGTTTCATATTGTTTTTAATGAAAACCTGATGTGCTAGAGAAAAAAATATCTGAAATGAAAATAATCCTCAAATGTTTCCTTGGATCTCTGAACTAAAAAATTGTCAACATTTGTTGATGGTGTAATTTTCGCGTGGCTGTTTTTCCTGTCTCCACACTGAAACCGATGGCTTTCCCTCGATAATCTCGCGAGATTTAAATAAACATCTTCGTCAAATTGAAAATAACAATAAAGGTTCCATGTAAAATATGTTGAATGATTTTTTTTTAAAAAAAAGTAATTCAAAAGTATTTTCAAGCCTTCGTCAGACTATCGGTTGTCTTGTTATTAAAGTTAGAAAAAGAAAAAAAGGCGGACTAATCCAAAATGACCGTGTTGTCCTCAAGCAATTACTTTATATCGGTATGTATTTTTGTCCATTAAATTTCAATGCAAGACCATAGTATTCTTTGTGTTCCTACTTATTAAGATAACGAGTTTTAGGATGAAAACGTGCGTTGTGTGGCGACTTTTGCCTTTTGAAACACCCTTCCCTCCCCCGCTCCCTTTGATAATAAAATGAATGAAACCTTCCATCTAAATTAGTCAAGATGACGTTACTTGACGACTCTTTCAACTATTGCCACTATTCTTGCACGTTACGTTCACATCAAAGACATTAATGTTGCCTTTCCTAAGCATTTGTAAGCAGCTACAATATATACATATACTGGGCACTGACTACTGTATTGTTCATTTTTCACGACTATATCAACTCGTTTGATCGGAAGAGTCACGTCTCCAGATGGATTTCTTGAAGGAGCTTCCCGTCTTTGACAAAAACAACTTCGGCAAGTTTCGGGCAGACTCTGTAAGTAAATTAGCTCTAGGGTCAATGTTTCCCAGCCTTTATTGAGCTATATGAGAAAAATCTCACGGCACACTACTAAACAAAAACGTCAATTGGGTTTGGCTAATTCATTGTACCATATCCTATTTCGTGAACGAGCATTTCAAGGCGGAAGTCAAATTAAATATTTTCTATGCAATATGTTCGCACCACTAGTCTAAGCATTGTATTATGATCGACATTGCACCTGTGGAATAAGAATTAAGTAGAAAAATCAACCCATTTTGTCCTCTACTACCACTTGCAGTCGACTGAAATTGAGGCCACAGTGCCCATGGGCTGAGTGTTAAAGACCCTGTGAAGTGAATTCAGAGATTTGTTTCAAACTACATGAAACATGTTTGAATGTAATTGTTCAAAACATGTGCAAAGACTTTAAGAACTGCTCTCGCAGTAAACTTTTCTCTTTTTTTGACCTTTTAAATTCTCAATTTTTTTCAATTGCACCTGACTAAAAACCGGAGTGGGACTAAATGTGGGTGGAACTAAATGTTTGACTGAACTGTTTGACGAAAATGGCCGAAATGGCAATTCTAACGTCCATTCAGCGTGGGCAGAATGTCCAGCAATGAAGCACGTCCAGCCTTGCCATGTCATTTATAATATAGTTCATCAGGGTCTTAGTGCATGTTGTGTGTGTGTGTGTGTGTGTGTGTGTGTGTGTGTGTGTTTGCGTGTGTGTCGGGCACAGGCCTGCTTGTGGGGATATTTAACTGTATTGTTACGGGAGTGGGGCGGCCCGGTAGCCCAGTGGTTAGCACGTCGGCTTCACAGTGCAGAGGTACCGGGTTCGATTCCAGCTCCGGCCTCCCTGTGTGGAGTTTGCATGTTCTCCCCGGGTCTGCGTGGGTTTTCTCCGGGTACTCCGGTTTCCTCCCACATTCCAAAAACATGCATGGCAGGCTGATTGAACACTCAAAATTGTCCCTAGGTGTGAGTGCGGGCGTGCATGGTTGTTTGTCTCTGTGTGCCCTGCGATTGGCTGGCAACCAATTCAGGGTGTCCCCTGCCTACTGCCCGAAGACAGCTGGGATAGGCTCCAACACCCCCCGCGACCCTAGTGAGGATAAAGCGGTTCGGAAGATGAATGAATGAATGAATGTTACGGGAGTGGTCGGGTCCTCTTATGTTGTATTTTTTATGTTTGTATTTTTCAAAAGTTGTGGATCATTTGAAGTTGTTTGTGCCCAACAATTTGAAGAGTAATGTAATTTTTGCTTCGATGTAATTACTGAAGTGTTTTTTTGTTTTGTAGAATCGTCAGTTTGCTGTCTATATTCCAACCCAGGATTATCCATCAAAGCAGAGTGAGTGCAATTGACTGGGATCAAACTTCACTGTCTTGTGATGTCAAGTTCTGTGACAAAACCTTATCAAGTATCAAGTACACCTTTATTGTCAAATGTGCTGTATGTACAACACTTACTTGTGCCTTTTGGTTATTTCTCACACAATTTTGTCTTTTTGATTGTCTTTAGTCATTATCCAAGACAGTATTTACACCCGCTCACAATTTTGTGAAATTTGCAAGGTAAGTCCATCATGACCAGATAGAATCACTGAATGGCTGCACTATCATTCAGTTGAATCTTTTAAATTTTTTTACTTAAATGCGGCTTATTACGATTTTCTTTCCAGATGTTAACATTGCAGCACCCGTTGAACAGCGGGAAGATAATTAACTGCAGGGACGCGCGGAAGGCGCGGACTCGGGGCTTCCTTGGAACATTACCACGACAGAGAGAGGAATGAGGATTTTTCAGTCACACTCTGCAGAAAGTTACTTTTCATTTTATAGTTTCCATCTGTTTCCACCGTATCAAAATAAATCATATTCATAAAGGGCTTCCGAGTTTGATACTTCTTGGTCAGCACATATCCAAACTCACTAATCAACCCATGTTTGTTTTTCTTTTTTTTTTTATCTGTAATGTTTATTAATGTAAACGCATATGACTTTGACTTGATTCAAGTGGTATTCATTTGCATCAGGAATACATTCACGAATCCATGTAACAAAATAATTCATTAAAAAAAAAGAAATCAAATCAGATTTGAGAAAAATATAAGACTTTTCATGGTCACAGTGACTAGAATGTGAGCTATTGCAGAAGAATATGTTGGCTTTTTTTTTTTTTTTTAAAGTGCTAAAGAACACATCATGAACAGGTGACTCATGCGCAGTATGCATTCAATGCAGGCTTGAAAAGGAGACTCAAACCTGGAATGTGACTTGAGTCATGCAACAGTTATATCTCGAAAGAAAAAGATTCATTCAAAGAATCACATTCACTATACAGCACATGTATTTACATGGAAGCTGTAAGAACTTGTACATATTTGGATGCTTTGTGCAAAGTAAGGTGCATTTATCTGTTGACCTCACATGTGTTCAGCCAGTATGAAAAGCCGTTTGAGCGTTTAAGATCCATGTACTAGTATGTTCTTTGTCCTCACTTGGTACGACAATTCAACACAGTAGTAAGAGAGTGTGCTACGTGTGTTATAACCGGCATAAAAATAACAGCATTTGATAAAACGAACATCAACCAAACGAGGTGGTGACAGGGTGATGGTCTGGTGCTTTACGACTTCAGGACCTGGACGATATGTTGTGATTAATGGAAGAAAATGGTCTGCTGTCTACAATAAAATCCTGCAGGGGAACGTTTGTGCCCTGTTGCTCAAGCACTCCAGGGGTGTGAGACAGAGCAACTACCCGAAAAAAAAAAAAAAAAAAAACAGTCCACTTCTTCAGGTTTTGGAGTTGCCAAGTCAAAGTTGGGACTTAAAATCAATTGAGGTGATGTAGCATGACTTTAAATGGGCAGCTTATGCTCTAATACTGCTCTAATGAGTGTTAACTCATTCAGTACCATCCAATTCTAGAACAAGTCTGAAAAGACGTTTAAAAACGTCTTTGGGAGTGAATGAGTAAATGAGATAAAACAATTCTGCAAAGCTTGGAACAAAATCCCCCCAAAAGCTGCCAGCAAAGCTCTTTTTTTTTAAACTTAGCAAGACTATGACCTGACTAAATGAAGATCCTCCCCCCACTTAAATAAGCCTAAAGTTGCCAAAAGTTGGCATCACACCAATACACATTCACGCTCAAAATATTTGTGAATGCCCAACTGTGAATATGCATGGATTCACTGTAAATGAACATTACGGCTTTCGAGTAAACGGCTTTCCATAGGCCAGACTTGACATGTGTCACTACTGTGCAAGTGTCTGTTTTAGGATTTAACGTAATCACTGACATTGCAAATAATGCATTTCATTTATCGTTTTGTTTTTTACACTGGAATGTTTATGAATTCTTTGAGCCTGAGCTTTCTACGTCAACCTCTCCTTTATCAGACTCATTTGACGGTAATTCCTCATGAGTTGAGTTGAGCTCAGCTCTGTTGGCATGATAACTGTCCGCCTGGCTGGGAGGCTGCATCCCGTTAGCATACACCACGGTTCCCTCCGACTTGCTGAAACTGAACAGCTTACCCGGACTGAATGTCCTGTTGGGCGACTGATTTCGTTCCTGGCTGCCACCGGTGGCCGAAGAGCTCCCCGTCAATCCGGGTGATCCCGCAGCTGTAGCGGGTTCTTTTTTCACCTCTGTCGACTTTAAAAACTTGAGGAATCCTGGAAGCTTCGCTTCTCCCCCAGTGGGTGACTGAGCCGGGGAGCGGGAGCTACTGGAGGAGAACTTACCCTGAAGGGGGATGATCTGCTTCAGCTTCATCACGTTGTTGTTCCCGAGCAGGGAGCTGGGTCTTTTGGGCTTGCCGCCCACCGCTTTCTCATGGTGATGCTGGTGATGGACGTCCGACTTGTGGCACTCGTTCTCCTGACGCGCCTCCGCCTGACGCTGAAGTTCCTCTTCCTCGCGGCGACGTCTGAGCTGTTGTTGGAAATGTTGCTGCGCCTGTAGTTCATGTCTCTGAATGGGAGGTGATAAATGAAGAGGCTCAGTTCTATTATATGGTTTAAATCGGCTCCTGGACACGCTGATCTACATATTTACAACCTATTCATCCATCCATTTTCTAATCCGCTTATCCTCATGAGTGTCACGGGCCTGCTGGAGCCTATCCCAGCTGTCTTTGGGAAGTAGGCGGGGTACACCCTGAACTGGTTGCCAGCCAATCACGGGGCACACAAAGACGAACAACCATTCATGCTAGGGACAATTCAAGAGTATTCCATAAACCTGCCATGCATGTTTTTGGAATGTGGGAGGAAACTGGAGTACCCGGAGAATTTACAACCTACATTCTAAATATTCGAACCATTAAATTGTATTAGCGGCCCGGTGGTCCAGTGGTTAGCGCATCGACCTCACAGTGCAGAGGTACGGCTTCCCTGTATGGAGCTCGCATGTTCTCCCCGGGCCTGCGTGGCTTTTCTCCGGGTACTCTGGTTTCCTCCCACATTCCAAAAACTTGCATGGCAGGCTGATTGAACACTCTAAATTGTCTCTAGGTGTGAGTGTGGATGGTTGTTCATATGTGTTTGTGCCCTGCGATTGGCTGGCCACCGGTTCAGGGTGTCCCCCGCCTACTGCCCGAAGACGGCTGGGATAGGCTCCAGCACCCCCCACGACCCTTGTGAGGAAAAGCGGATCGGAAAATGGATGGATGGATAAATTGTATTAATTTAGCCTCATTTTGTAGTGTTTCTCTTGGCTGCAGTGTTCCCACGATGTGTTTGTAAATGTGAAATTTTCTCTGTCCAATCAGACTTCAGCCTGTATATGTGTTGCCATGCCAGTTGGATCTCTCTCAACGTAAAGCTACAAAATACTATGACAAACAAAAACAAAAAATTATGACACAATTATGGCATCACATTTCACGTCAGAAGCAAGCCTTGCTAAGGTCGAAGGTCTTTCAAGTTATATCCCAACTATACCTTGAAAGCTTCCCTTCGTCGGTATTCTAGCTTGGCCATCTCTTCTGCTACCCAACCGGGGATATCAGGGATGGCAACATGGATGACGTACTTTAGGAGGATGGCAAAGTGCTGTAAACCACGAGACCACAGAGGGACACGCTCAACACATCACAAGGTCCATATATCATATTTTCATCCTTTTAGCAAAAAAAAAAAAAACAAACCAAAAAAAAACTTCTGTGCGGCTTTGTGTGTACTCCGGATTATAAACACACAGCACCAAACAGAAAACCATGCATATAGAGTATTTAGGTATTTCGTATAATAAAACACACATTCCTTGATTTTACAGCTTTTTAGGGAGAGGGAAATGCAGAGTAGGAATTTTGTGATGTGATGATAAAAGTATCGTCTGCATTCATTCACATTCTATAATGCTTCTCCACATTCGGGTCGGGGGTCTGCTGGAGCCCATCCCAGCTGACGACGGGCGAGAGGCGGCACGCATCCAAAACTGGTCGGCAGCCAATCGCAGGACACATTTAGACACACAACCATTAGTCTATTCTATGGACACAGAAAAATAATGAAAGTTTTAATTCAAAGAGTGTTGCTTCACAGAGTGTTTTGAGACCGAAGCCAAATGCACGTAGTCCCAAAGAGACTACAATGCATTAACTACTCACAAATACAGTACTAAAATCTGTGAGATGACATTTCTGAACATTAAAAAAAAAACAAAAAAACCTCATCACCATTTGTTTACCAAAGCCTAAATAAAAAATATTTGAACAGTAATATAAACTCCCCCATGAGTTATTGTTAAGCAACCTTTGGTCCCTTAAGGGCACGATACAAATCAATTTGTTATTATGATTATTATTATAGACTGCCCCTCGCATGACGACATTGCTTACCTCCAACAAAACAATGGAGACGACGGTCATCTCAGGACTCAACCAGGGGAAAAGACGCTGCAGCTGACCACACTGACCAATCAGGTAACAGTTAACAATAATGGCTATCAAGCCCATGGCCTCCATTGCAGTCTAGGGGTTCAGAGAGAAATACAGACTTTTGTTTTTCCCCCCCACAGGCTATCATAGACCCCAAAATGTAGAGTAAGCCCTGCCTGAAGGCTTTTTGGCCAAGCGCACTGACCTGCCATTGGCCAATGTTCTCCACCCTTTGGCCAAAGGGCCTCTGCAGGCCCGTGCAGAGCTTGAGGGCATCACTGCGGATCTCGATGATATTGTTGATGAGCGCGCACATGGCGGCCAGAGGAAAGGCAGAGGAGAAGAGCACCACGTAGCCAAATTGAATGAACATCTCCTGGTAGTCCTGAAGAGTATCCTGCATTACATAACAGTTTGGTTCAGCACTTCGGTGATTGTGCAATGACAGTTAGAACTGAGTTCCGCCTCGTGGCTTTGGGTGAACTTTTAGCATGAACCTGAAATGCACAATGACCTTATCACGTTAAATGAATTTGACCTCTAAACTTTTGAATGCACGTCCAACTGTTCAGTGTTTCAGTGCTTTTTGCACAACATGAACAGCATAATGAAGAGAAAAATGAAGGAAATCTGTATTTTGGCCTGTTTTACTACCGCTTCTCCTGGAAACGGGATGCTTTCTCCCTACTCTTTGACAATTCAAGGCTGTACTAGTATCAATAAACTTGAATTAAGAAGAGGACTGTTTAAATGTTAATTCTAACTGAACCAGAAAAATTCACTGGAAAGCCACATATGCCAATTTTTTGTGAGTGGTGGATACAGTATTTCTCGGCAACCTACCTCATACGTCTGCATACAGCTTTCGATCTCAGCTTGCGCGAGAGTGACAGTTTGGGGTTCTTCTGGCGGATCAATCCAGGACTTCTTGTCCTCTTTGGTCTCATCCATGTTTTTTCTTCTCTGACGGAGACCGTTTGATTCTCTTGAAGAGGACACGGTGGTATTCTCTTTTGTGTCCTGTCAACGCAAATCATTTGCATTGATGAGCAGTATGACTGCAGACATAAATACTTTCCCTTTTAATAAATCTCTGTTCATGGTGAATTTATGGTCTAAATTTATATTTTGTTATCGTGTCTTTTTGGCCAAAGTACAAGAGTGACACCAAATAGAAATTCCTTGTGTGTTTTAAGGGACTTGACCAATAAAGGTGATTTTGATAACATTCAGGTACTCTTGGAGGAAGCCTTCATAAAAATATTTGAAACAAGCTTAGTGTCATTTTCATAAAGTAAACACCTACCTAATTACAAATTTACCGAGTTTAGTTTTGCTCTGTAGAACCTATCCTCGGTTATTCACTGGAATCTGTTTGCAAGTTTTCGTGCTATTGATATATCGCCGAAAGATGCCACACTATGGTGCCAGAGCCCTGGCTAATAGGAAAGTAGTAATTGGTGACAAGGAAGTACTGTTGAAGTGATACATCCTGACTGATCGATTGAGATCTTTGTATGTTGGGTTGGAGCAATTTTTTATTGCATAAAAAAATTCTGGAAGCCATTTATTTTTAATATCATTGTAAGATGATTTTGAAATTATATTTAAGTGTTTTGGGATTAAACTATTAATATGGGCTGTTATAAACATTTAAATGGAGGGCGTAATTACTCAAAGTTTCTGGCAGGTCTTGGTCCCTAAACCCCACAAATAATTGGACGTTTTATTTAATCTTATTACACTCATTATAAACCCTCAAATGGAAATTCTAAATAGCAGGGTTTGGAAACCGGAAATGAAAAGATGGCATACAGTCAGCTCACCTGAGACAGCAATTCCAGATCGCTGTCGTCGTCGCAACTGTCAAAAATACTGGACGGATCCATTCCGTTCTCCACCAGCGTGGGGCTGTCCTCAGGGAAGACGTCATCCGCCGTCTGCGCTTCCGCTGTGACGTCCTGGTAGTCGACCTTCTCTGTGAAGCTGACTTTCCGTTGCTTCAGGGCGCTGTCATTCATATCCCACTCTTCTTCCGTCAGCCTGAATCCAGCTTTCAAATCGCCCCTCGTTTTTGGCTGACTGTCCACGCCGGTGCTGTCGCTGGCTGGGAGTCCTCTGGGGCCCAGGAAAGAGTACGCTGTCATTGACGCTTGGGCCTTTCCCAGAGCCAGGCGGCCATACTTGAGCATGATGGCTTGTAGAAGCTCCCACAGGACCTTGGGGGTGAACACCCCCAGCTTGTTTTGTTCATAAAGGTAAGGCTGGAGGACCTCTTTAATATTCTGGAGGAACTGACGGAAAATCAGTAGTGTTGCAAGCATCTGTGAAGAAACGTGAACATTTCAAAACAACATCTTATGGGGAAAATAACGCGAACATGGCATGACTGAATGAAAGCTCATTCGTAGATTGCACAGTCACTGTTTTATTATTGTTTTCAATTTTATAGTTTTGTTCTTGGTCCTGCAATGTTATGTATAGTGGATATAAAATGTCTCCACACCCAAGTTCAAATGCCAGGTTTTTGTCATTTCAAAATTCTTTTCGACCATTAATGTGACCTCTAACCAATTTGCAACACCAAAAGAACATGATACCCACAGTGTAACATGCTGGTGGCAGCAGCATGATTTGCATTTTTTCTTCAGCTGGAATGGGGGCGGGGGGCTTTGACAAGGCGGAGTGAATTCTGAACGGTTTGGAATGGCAATCGGCGTTCGCGCATAACCTTAAGGGCTCCTGCTAGAAAGTTAAAAAAAAAAAAAAGATATTGGCGACTAGAACAGCTGAAATTTATTCGGTTGATTACATTAATTCTGAACACAGCCACATCCCAGTGATGTCAGTTGTTTATTTTGACTTTCCCCCTCGATAAAAAAAAAAAAAAAAAAAAATCGGCATTGTTGTACAGGTTATAGGTCACATTATTGGTGGAAAAAGTTTACGTTTTGAAACGTTTTATCTTGGTTTCATTGTTTTAACACACACACACACACACACACACACACACACACACACACACACACACACACATTTTAGTCATAGCTTTAATTCAGCATGATAGCATTCTTGTCTCACCTCCTTTAGTCGCTCCATATCCTTGAGGTAGAATCCAATGTAGAAAAGGCTTAGATAAGAATTGATGAATTCAAACTGTACAACAACAGAAGTCAGTCACCCTTAAATGAATCTCGCGTTACAGCTAAATGTGAATCTGGGGGTGACTTACAAAAACCATCTTGATGATGAGATTATTGTCGTAGGCACTCTGAAGTCGATAATTTTCTGGAAAAACAACCAGAATGATGGAGTCATTAAAATAAATTATGTGTCAATACTGTATTTCCATGTAAAAAAAAAAAAAAAAAAAAGAATGGCACTCCATTACTGATGCTTACCCATGTCATTGAGCCAATAGGCAATCTTCTTATAAACCTCATCACATATGGTTACAGTGATAGCCAGCAGAATCTTGGGAATAAATCTTGTGATGCTCGGTAGCTCCTGAATCTCCATAACCACTTCCTGGAAAGTCAGTTAGCATGACACATACTTAATAGGTGCTACGCTATCCATTGTTATTTGCATATGGAATGCCCGCGGTTCTTTGAAAGCTTGGAACGAGAATTGTACAGGATATTTGAATGTCTATCCCCGTCGAAAGCAACTCTACAAATACACACCAGCTTTCTCGTGTGTTTTGTGGTTCAAACCTGCAGTTCCAGACAGAGCAGCATGATGAGGAAGACAAAACAGAGGCAGAGGAGGCAGATGGGGAGGCTGACCAGCCATCTGAACATCGCCCTCTTCCATGGAGGATAGTAGAATTCTTCGCAGCCTGTTATGGGACTACAACGTTTTACACCCTGCGGGTAGAAGAACAAGGACAAAAGAATTCCAAACCCCCCCAAATTTCCTTTCCAAGAATATGCGGTGCAGTCTTGTGGATTTAACAGTGATGCTTACCCTGAACTGTGGTCTGGGCTCCTCCAAGGACTCTGCAGGGGTGTCAAGGGTGCCCCACCTGTAGGCCAGCTCGGCTTCTCGTCTCTTCCAGCGTTCCAAAAACAAGGTCGCCCACACAACATTGAAGAGTGCAAACACCACACAGCATATATCCTGACTGGTCTAAACAAAACAAAGACAAATGCACCGATACTGTCCTTGAATATCAGTCATGACTTTTCGAAACTCATGGAGTCATTTTCTCTACGCCCTTATTCCAATGTTTCTCAAACTGGGCTCTCTGGATATCTAGGATTAGATGGGTTGTCGCCTGCGGGCAAGAGCACATTTTTACCTCACTTGTGCCGTAGCTACAGTCTTGACAGACTTGAATGAAAAAGCCTGCTTTGACGGTTATACAAAATAAGAACATTCACATCCACAGGAAACATATTACACACGAGCATAAATTGTTCAAAATAATCAAATTATGATTGCAGTTGAAAAATCAAAACAAGGAACTTTAATTTTTTTTATTACTTACTACAGTGGACAGCTTATCAGGGTTAATTGTTAACCTGCCCCACATTGTTCCCAGCTTTTTACACATTTTTACCTACGTGTTTTTAGACGATTGGGGGAAGCCATAGAATCTGGAGAAAAGCCACGCAAGTCCAGGGAGAACAAGCCAACTTCCACACAGAAAAGGACCATGCCCGGACTTGACGTCCCAAACATGCATTCCGAACCAAGCCTTCTTTCTGTCAGGTTGCTGTGCCAACCGCATGCTACATGAAATTCTTTAAGGTACCTGATCAGCTTCTGCAAGTATCCACAGGAGAAAGCCAATGACTGCAGGGTAAAGCATAGAGTTGGTGTAGAAACCGAGCCAGGCAAAGTACATGCTGATCTTCACTCCAAAGTAGTCGCAGATATCATCTGCACCAGGGGAGGAAAACATACAGCGGCAAATATTAATACTTATGTGTCAAACAACCGACATTTCCAGCGACCTACCCAAAGGCTGCCTTTCACAAACAGCCTGGACCCATGACGTCATCAGCTGATTAAGGATCCTCTGCTCGTGGAGAGGAAACATCTGATGGATCACACCGCGGGCCACCAGCTCTGGAACTAGGCAACAAAGCGAAATTGGAACACGTGTACGTATCTAAAGCACGTGGGGGAGCTAAGATCAAAAACAAAAAAGTTAGCTTTGTTCAAAAATAAGCTTACTGATGGGTTGTCCCTCCAGAAAGTGAATGTTGTGAAGAACTTCTCCCTGTTTGGCTCGCAGGTTGTCAAGCCAGTACTTGATGATGCTCTGACGCTCCTACAAATAAAGGATGAGGACAACCGGGTTCAGGTTTTCTTTTTTCAAAAGAAACTTCACCTGGCAGATATGGTAAAGAACATATTTCGTCAAATCAATACAAAATAAATAATTATTGTGCGCTCATTTTAAAACGATGGCATAATGCCATAAAAAGAAAAAAAAAGTGATCTTTTTCCCTTAATCAAACAAGATTTTTGTGAATATTACATCCTGTTCCCCAACTTCAACCAACACGATACGACAACGCTATCAATGCTCGAATCAAACCACCGTTTGTGACATCAAACCTGCGATGTAAAGAAGCAGAGCTCGCTCTCTACGTTCTCATAGATGTTGTCCTCTTCACAAGAGAAGCGTCGCATCCCGCCGCCAAACTGAGGCTTGACAGCCTTGTGCATGCTCATCTGTTCCGCTCCCCGCAGTAAACTGAGGACAAAAGTGCAGCGGGGTGAAACCGGAGGGAAAAAATAAGCACTGCACCCAGAATGGACTAGAGCTCTGCACTTTGTAAGACCGTTTGCCACTAATAAATATATTTTGCACTTCCAACAAACATAAAACGCAGTCGTGTTCCTGGAAGAGTCTTACTTCTCAAACGTAGTGGTGATGAAGAAGGCATAAGCCTGCGTATGTTTATGCTGTCGGACTTGAATACTGACTTGTGGGATTCCAACACGGATCTGATTCAGGAGCCACAGCAGAGTGTGGTCATCGACTGAATCTAAAGAGAGAGAGAGGGAGAGAGAGAGAGAGAGAGAGAGAGAGAGCAAATCATAAGACAGATCATTTATCATATGACATTGATCCATTAGTGGGGCTTCTATCAACCAGAATGAGCCAACTGTTTATGTCTTGTGACCTGTTGTAACTGTCATATGCTTGTGCAGGAGTTTTTTGCCTAACTCAAATTATCCTCAAAATGAGGATAGTTCGAGTGTGTTTTTTTTTTCTCCCCCTCTCCCTCCCTTGTGGTTTCTTTCTGGCTTCCGGGTTGAGTGAACGCTGGCGCGTTTGGCTGCCGCTGCTCAACCCGTATTGTTTTGTGTTTTTTGTTATTGTAAAGTGTCTTTGGGTGTCTTGAAAGGCGCTTATAAATAAAATGTATTATTATTATTATAACTGTAAAAACAAAACATTGTTTTTACCTTTGTGGTACATCTGAAAGGTACTGCTTTTTTTTTTAAACCCTTTCATGCATGTTTGCATGTTAATTTCTATACACAGGCTGTCTTTACATTGGTGACTTTCCATATTGTTCGTCCAGGCTTGATTCCATTGATGTATTGACAATAACGCAGGTGACCAGTCGAGGTTGTTGTCCGTATAAAAGGAGTTGAAGCCATCCATTTTTCAACACTTTTCCTATTCAGGATCATAAGGAAGCTTGAGCTAGGCTAAAACTCTGGACTGATCACAGGACTGACACGTCGTGACAATTACAAACACGATTCACACATATGAACAGGTTCAAGCCTTCTACTTAAGTTGATATCCATCCATGATTTAGGACTGTGTTTAGGAAGCTAAAATATAGCCAGAGAGGACCCATGCAAAAATACGCAGAATCTTGGATGTCGAGTGTTATGCAGTGTTGTGAGCTAACGTGGTAGACAAGGTTGAATAAATGGAGCTACCTCGCCACACTGCAAGAGAAGGACATCCAGTCACTGTGTGGCGGAGACTCTCTCCTTAGTTTCTTTTCAAGGAGAACTGTTCCAAGGTGTCTGAGTAAAATGGCTGCGACGTGCTTCCGTCAAAGTAGTTTCGCATTTTATTGATTTATTTTTTGGGTTTGGTGGTGTGCCGTGTGATTTTCTAAGATAACAAAATGTACCTGGTCTAAGGTGCTTGACAGTACCTGGGAATGTCATCAGGATGTCACAGTTTTCCGTGGGAACCATCTTCAGCCAGGACTTCCTCGACAATATATAGTGTCTGGCCTGCAGGAGCCTCTTTCCAAACAGTTTATCTGGAGAGGAGATGGGAAGATGTAAAGTTGCATTGTCTATACTAAAACATCCATTTTCAAGCCTTAGCATTGAAACAGTCTTTCATGTCGTCGTCCAGCTTTAAACAAACTCAGGCAAGAGGACGACTTCTCGCAAGAAATGACGACGCTGAACACACAGTAAGGCCAAACGAGTAAAGTGCGAGCAGTCTGCTTCATTTGCGCCTTCTCGTACTTGGTCCATATGTTGCCCCCCCCCCTATATTATAATTTATTTATTTATTTTTAAATGGAGAAAAAAAATGCATGATAGTTTAATTGATCGTGAGGAGAAGCGGTTTGGAAGATGAATGAATGAATGAATGACCATTCTTGAATATTTTTTTGTTGCTGACAAACTTCTGCTCCACTCTTCAGCCCGATTAGCAGAAATACCGTGAAAACGTGTGGTGTGAAATATTTCCTGCGCAAGTCGTTTACCGTATGCAACCCTCAAATTTCAGGTTAGGCGCCTCTGCCATCCAAATGAGTTAGTCGGCAGCCCTCTACATTTAATAATCAGCATCTCTGGTGAGTATGATCCATTTTAATAGTTTTCCTCTCCAGATTATAAGATAAATATTGATTCTCAATTCAACTCAACTCAACTGTAGTTATAGAGCACTTTCAAACAGCCATCACTGCACACAAAGTGCTGTACATGGAGCAACTAACATATACAACAGTAAAACAACACATCAGTAACAAAGACGGTAGAAAGCACCAAACAGTATTACTAAAATCATAATTTGGGTCATGCTGAGTCAAATGCTGTCATATTTCGAATATGGTTGATGATGGTGTCACTGCTTTCTTTCATTGCAAACAAGATAGTTGGTGGCATTAAAAAGGAAAAGTCTGGTAAGTGAAGGCCCAGGTACCAAATACACAGCTCGCCACGGTTATTCACTGTACATTTTTGTGTTATCTTTGTTTATAGCTTTCAAAATTATAAACCGAAACTTGGAGCTGAGCTCAATTTCTTTGTACCACCCGATATCACGAAAGGCTTTCCATTTCTATGACATTTTCTGCTGGCTGCACCTGTGGACCCCCCACCCTCAGTCAGTCGGCATGGGCCCGTTTGAAGCGTTAACGTGCAGCATGTAGCACTTCAGACAACCACCATTTCATTAAACCACATCGAGTTCCACTGGGAAGCGATTCAGTACCACCATCTGCATCACATCGCTAACCGAACCACCCGAAGCATCACCCTGCTTCCGACTAATCTCAGCTGGACTTTAAGCACGCGGACATCTTGATGGTTTCTATTTTGGACACTTACCGAGCACGCCGTGCGTGGCTGAAGACGACGGCCCTTGCTGCTGGTACTGGTCGTCGGTCCGACGCTGCAGTTCCCCCACGGGCGTCCTCTCCATCCTTTGCGCCGCACAGTGCTGGTTGTCTGCAGCATCGGTGTCAGCCGCTCCGCCGCCCGTCGCGTGCATGCTGCTTCACATGTATCCTAGGAGGGCGCGCGGGGGGGGGGGGGTTGCTTTTTAACGCACGACCATTGCATGCGAAGTAGGAAGTCTTGTGATACGGAAGAGGAGAAGGAGGGTGATCATGATCATGGAAGTGACACGTGAAGGAGCCCCAATCGTGACTCGCTGCTGACGGTAGGATGGGTGGGTGTGTTGGTGGGGTTGGGGGGGGGGGCACCTTTGCACGCCTGCATGGAGACAAATGATGCGAAAGCATTGGAGCAAAACTGAAGCCTTGCAACAATTCAATAGCCCACTGAATACACACAGAGTATATTTTTAGTGATAAGCGTGGCGTTTATCGACAGATCAACTGCACCATCTGCCATCTAGCGGAAGAGCATATTTTAGGTCTGCCTGTCACCACAAATCGCTGACAGAAACAGCTTAACATCGATGTATCACTTGCAGTCGGCTAATTATCATTTTAGACAAATTGCAATTACATATTAAATAGATTATAAATACAAAAAAAGTCATTACCAATTAAAAACAACAACGAATGTCTGCATTATTGTCATACATATTTTCGGATTCATGAATCAATTATTTTAATCATGCAAAAAGTGTGAACATCCCCTTAGAACTGGATGGAACTGGGTTCAGAACGAACCAATCACATTCAAACTCATATTAAATGGAAATCAGCACTTGTGATGTATTAAAAAACAAAAGCCATTGTATCGAGATCATACTAAATTATAGCTCAACATTGGTTTCATCTGACCGAGCACTTATTACTTCGTGAATTACTTCTTGTCATTGTTTCGTTCGCCAAAAAAAAAAAAGTTTTTCATAAAGTCGATGTCGCAGTGTGGATTGCACTTTCATAGTTTCGTTTTTTGTTGGAATCGACGACGCATGTGCACTGTATCAAATTTAAGTCACAATGGACACTAGATGGCGCCAAAGAATAAACCTGAAGGCCAACATGGAGAGGACAGGAACTGCAACCATTTTCAGTTCACCTCCAGTCCTGTAGTTCCATTAATCATTTCTTACGCCATTAAAATTGTCGTCTTTAGGGCTTATTAAAGTGAACTGGGGGCTATTCCAGCATAGTTTGAGCGACAGACGGGGTACGCCCTAGGCTGGTTGCCTGCCAATCACAGAGTAGAGTGAATTATGTTTAAACCAACCACCATTCCAACTCACATTCACACCTATGGCCAATTAGTCTTCAGTGAATGCAACTCCACACAGGAAGGCCTGAGTCGCCACATCATATTACAACCTAGCCAAATGGATTGAATAAGAGAGTTGAAATGGTCCAGACAATCTATTACCAACCAGGAAATGGTTTCGCGGATTAAATTACTCACATGACCTAACTGCTGTTGGGGCTGAAAACATCCTCGACATGATTAGCTCTCTTGCTGTGACTGGTGCGTCTCTTGGGTCGATGCAAACCATCAGAAGTCAAATCCCATGCTGTGGCTTTTGCGCTATTACGTGTCATTATCAAGCAGATGCTCAGTAATCTTCCGCACATCCCCCGCCTGTGGTGAAAGCTTCCCAGAAAGTGAAGGATAAATAAGACAAGGTTTAAAGGATTATACCAGCAAATTTGACAGCCACAATAAATAACCACCATTTTTTCATTGTTCTTTGGGCTGGCCCGGTCAATAGCAACAAGCAATGAAGCAACACGCGGAGAGACGATAACAGGACTCCCATTTATTTATTCTTTATCCTCTGCAAACGACAACTAATATTACTGCCTCTTACTGAGGAGCTGTAACCGTCTCCATTTATATTCAAATGTCTGAATGAGTAGATGGGTTATTATACAGCCCCAAAGTTGCCACACCAGAAGGAGAAACACAACGTCCATTGAATCCAAACAGAAATTGTGTCCAAAAGTCTTTAATTTCATTATTTACATTTGATTTAATGATGCCATTAGCGTATGTTGTCGAAGACAACACTATTGAGTGATGTTTTTCTTTCGGGGGAGAAGGCTGTGATGGATTAAAATAATTTCCATTCATTTCAGTGGGGAAAGATGATTTGTTTTGATTTACAAGCATGGTCATGGAATAAATTCAACTCTGTATTTCTTTTCATTATGGCCTAAATACACATCAGCCCAAAAACATCACTTTTGTAGACTATAAAAAGTTGTAGACCTTACATCATACATTATGCTGATATTACAGGCCATGTTCGTGACTGCGGTTTGATGGATGTGATGGAAAGTGTCTAAAAGCAGAAAACGACTGAGCCTTTTCCTCATTATAATTCTGCAGCAGAAAGCGCCAAAGGTCAAGGTCACTGAGATTGACACCAAGAGGAAGCCCTCTGCTCAGGGTACATACAGTATACAGTATTTCCCCTCCTGACTCAATGGCTTTACCAGGCTAGGCCATGGGACCGAGAGACAGTGCAAGCAAATAGGAAATGCAATTATAAGTCACAGCAACGGAGGACATTAGCAACCGCAGACAAAAGAGGTCAGATTTGTACAACCCCAGGTGAGGAAGGACGTTGCAATCATAAGCAACTGTTCCCTTTCCTGCACCAGGAGGGACTGGAAGAAGGTTCGGCCAGGTTGCGACACAATAGGACCCCTCAAAGTTTGTGTGTCACTGCCGTGGGGCGACATCCCAGAATTACAGACAGAGACCAGTCGGAAACGTTTTTGAAATATTTCCGCCCCTTAGCCCAGTACACGTCACTAAACCAATTCGTCACTAAACTGAAGCGTCGCAAAAAAAAATCATTTACAGTAAACTGAGAGAATGATGATAAGAATAAGAAAACCTTTATTAGTCTCACAATCACGTCAGGTTTTGCTCTTTTAATCGATTCGATTAATTGAATTGTTCCACTTTAACATGTACGAACTCAACTCTTTCATCCCTCCTGCTGCTTTTAAAAATTCTTTACAAATCATTGTTAAAGAACACCACACTTGCTGTTTATCAATTTACTCTCAGCAATCATCACTGCATTGATTGTGTATCGCTTGATGTTTTGCATTTGACCTGATGTTGGTTTTCTTCTTTTGAGCTTATCATTTTGATGTAACCGCCTCTTGCCTGGGTCATCGATGTAAATGAGACTTTCTCAACTGACTTACCTGACTAAATAAAGTTTAATTATGCAAAACAAAATTGCATCATAACATCAGGAACTGAGCTGTGCCATGGAATCGAATAGTGATCCAAATGGATCACATCGTTCCACTTTAAAATGAACCGTCCTTGAACGTTATCGCGCCCCATATACCGACACATGTATCACTTTTATGACGAGATGCACACCTCTGTTTATTATTTTATGTTTCTACAACATACAACATCATAGAGTTGTATTTTCCTGACAAAGGCCTGGAACGAATTCATGACATTTCCATTTATTTAAAAGGAGAATGGTCACAGAATAAATTAAATGCATATAGCACTATTTCTCCACATTTACTCTGTATTGCTGACCAAGACCGAAGCAGTATTCAATTTTCATAAATGTTAAACTCAGCTGCTATTAGTACCTAAAACTGCAAATGGTGTTGTTTTGAAAGCGTCCCGGAATGCAGGTGTCAAGCCACAGGGGCGCAAATGGCAGTTAGGGTGACAGCTGCACTGAAAGCGCAGCTGTTTTGAGGAAACCCGTTTGGTGCTTATGGGAAAAACCTTGAAAATTGTACAACCCCACCCCCTCAAAATATGTCCATGGTGGTTAAATTCCTTCCAGATATACACGAGTTAATGTGCTATTGAGGAAGCGGGTTGAATCCCGAGATGCGCTGACAATGCAGGAAAACATTTGGAGATGACGGTGAATCATGTTCGTACGGACCGGTAGGCAAACGTTACGATAAACCAAGTGCCCGAAGCATCCACCACTTTTAATATTTGCGACATCTGGTCCCCCACAGTAAGCTCCACAGTCTATATGCAGAAAAGTACTTGATATTATACAAAGGAAATCCTTTCGACGAGAGCGCTGCCTTCAGTGGCATCCAAGAATTAATTGGCACCACAGTACGAGACAATACACACTGGGATTTACAGTCGGCTCCAGACATCCTCTCACAGTCGAACAGACAGGATGTTTGTGTGTTCCTATAGTGATGTTTTGCTTGCAGCGTACGCTTCGTTTTGTCTCGGTAGCAAAGGAAATGGAATGAAATAGAAATTTCAGTAGATTTGTGTCATTTATGTGCTGCAGAAAGTGATGATTCATTTCTTTTTTTAACGATCACAGTCAAGCAATAGATGTGATGAAATGTTTTATGAGGAAAAGTCGTGCGAATCTTTTCATTCCAAACATAAACCTAATAGCATCATTTCCCAAGTCAGATTTGAAGGTTTTTGGAAAACAAGAACAAAACAACACGCAAAAAAAAAAAAGGGCCAGTTGCCGCGATTGAACCTTTGCGGATTACCGTGACCTGGATGACAAACAAATTCTGGCAGGTGCAGTTTTTTTTTTTAAATTAACAATGTAACAGTAAGGTAAAATGTATTATCTTGCTAGCAAAATATTGCTCCCTGTGTGAACGTTTGTGAGAAAAATTAGCCATTTGCGTATGTTACAGTGGATTTTCCTGTTGATTTTTTATCAAAGTAAAAATTTTAAAAATAATGGTCTTTGTTTATGGAGATTCTCAGTCATCCAGTTCATAGTAATCAACAAAGGTTGAATTTCGGCAGCTGAACTTGTTTGCTGAATTTGTTGTGGGTTTTTTTCTTGTTTTCCCCAAAACTTTAAAAATGACTTTGCAAACAGTACCATTAGACCAGTTTAATAGTATAGTTTAAAAAGGGAGACGGTGGGAAACCATCATACTATTCGGCAAATGATATGCAGAAATATATCGTTTGCATAATAGCACAGTTTCCAAAGTCAAATTTGAACATCTCAGAAAACAAAGCAAAAATAAATACAGAAAAAAAAATTGTGCAATAGCTTTGATTTAAATTTGCGGATTACCATGATGATAAATGGCTGATTTTACACTAAAAAAGAAAAAAAAAACAACTTTTAGCAAGCGCACCGGAACGGTTTTTCCATTATTATTATCCATATTATACAGGCTGACACGTTTATATAAAATTCATCGTTGCAATCACAGTTCTCCGACTGCTCTGTTAACTGACATGCTCTCAACTTGTACACACCATTTGCTCTGGGTGGTTATGAAAATCCAATTTCATGCAAATCATTCAATAACCTTGTTTTTAGCAACACTAGTCACTCAACGTTTTGCCGTGAAAGGTCTTGACACTCGTTGGGAGTCAAATGTACTTGCCCCCGTGAACATCTGCGGACATTTAGATTTTGTTTATACAGTGGATTTCCATGTTCTTTTTACAGTCAAGTACATTGCATTGTTTTATCGACATTGACTGAGGTTCCTCCCATCTGCCGCCACCATGCAGGCTGCTGACAGCTTGGAGGCTAAAAGTCAACATGTGGACGGATTAATCACAGTGTCGATAAATCTGGTCGTCAATTCACATGGGGGGTTGGGGTGGGGCAAGTGAGGTGATGTTTGGAGACCATTAGGAACACAATAGGTGACGCACGCAGGGACAAACAGTTACTTCCGAGTCGGAATGGAGTAATATCTCAAGTAGGTTTGTTTATTAAAAAGAGACGGGCACAACGAAACAAAGACTTCTTTATTTACACGTTTAAAAATACCACATGGGCCTGCTCTCCCAGTTTTACACAATTATAGTCATATGACGAAAAGACAAAATGTCACATTCTATATGAAGAAAAAAGAAGTGCTGAAGTTTGTCTATCCTTTTGAATGTGCATATTTTAGTATTCAACACCTGCAAGAAAGTATATTATAAAGCACATTTATTTTATACCATGGTGAACTTGACGAGGTGTGAGGCATTGATAAATCCCTTGCAGTTTTCAATTTTCTTTGTCGCGATGGACTAGCCCATCATTCTGGAAAGCTCTTGTCTCTCTCTGAAAGGACACGGTCAGATAGTGGAAACAGGTTATTTTTGTGTGATGTGAATACATTTGACATAAATATGTCATATCGCTTTACAAACTACAGTGTCATATTTGACGTATTTAAAAAAAAAAACAAAAAAAAAACAACTGAGGAGCCACTCAGGAGCTGAAAGAGACAATTTCCATGACTAATTTGGTGGATCCGCAAGTTCTTGAGGATAGCAGCAACGAGGAAGATGACTAACTATTCTATGACTAACTAACTATGACTAACTATTCTCTCCCTTTGAAGGGTTAGAATGACAGCAGAGAGTCAATTTAACTCAACTCAACTGTATTTATAGAGCACTATCAAACAGCCATCGCTGCATGGAGCAATTAACATATAAAGCAAATCGGTAACAAAGACGGTAAAAAGCACCGAACAGCAAAATTTAAACCAATGGTTCGTGGAGTATACTTAGCTGCTGTTATTTATTTGTTTATTTAAATTTGCTATGCATAATACATACCATTTAAGTGTACTGGTATAGATATTTGAACATTTCTGACCGTTAAAAAAAAAACAAAAACCAAAAACCCCACGTTATTTCCTAATTTTGCGATGAAATAACGATCTTTTTGAAAGGACCTTTCAATAAAAGTAGTAGCATTTTGTTCCAAATTAGCCTCTTAATTGCTTGATATATATTTAAAACCCCAAATTAAAATGATTAGCTTTAACCTGAAACCAGAAATATAAAAAAATAAAAATAAATAAGAAGAATAAGAATAACAACACCACCACCAGTCAACAGCAAATTTTAATCAGAGAAAGCTTTATGTGTTGTGACCCTAAACATTTGAGCTATTTTCTTTTTTTTCTTTTTTTAAGTTTGACCAATAAAGGCTTGCACAATTTTGAATTTTCAGTGTTGTAATTTATATCTATGACGTTTCAGAAAAGAAATTGCAGCCATAAAATTTTCAGTTCATGATTATTTGCTAGAAACAAAGTTTATCCGTTTGAACATTAAATATCTTGTCCTTGTCGTGTATTGGAATTGGGTTTGTAAAAGTCTGACTACTTCTGAAGCGAAGTAAAATACTTTAGTACTCAACTACAATTGACAGCTCTACTACTTCATACTTACTGATTGGCGTAAGAGGGGTTGATGATACGTTGCAATTCTTGAAGGTGCTGAGCAACGCTGACTGTGTGCACAGAAAAATAGACATGCATCAATCCATTATGTTGACACACCACTGTCAGCATTGCAGCCTTTTTTTTTTTTTTTTATTACCTGAACCACCTCCCAGACTGCTGGTTCTTCCTGTTCCAAGTGAAGATCCACTTGACGTTCCTCTTCCTACTCCAATTCCTGGCTTACTTTGTCCTGCATTACTGTTGCTTGACCCAAAGCCAAAAAGTCCAGAAGTGATTGACCCGAGGCCAGAGGAGCTTTTCAGACTTGAAGTCGGTTTATTATTTGACCCAGTTGAACCAAGACCTGAAGTGCCCAAACCGGTTGATCCTTGCCTGTTTAATCCTAAACCAGTTGAGCCAAAACTAGAGGAACCTAACCCTGTTGAGCCTAATTTGTTTACCCCTGACCCAGTTGATCCAAGACCAGAAGAACCTGACCCTGTTGAGCCTAATTTGTTTAACCCTGACTCAGTTGACCCAAGCCCAGAAGAACCTGACCCTGTTGATCCCTGTTTGTTTAATACTGACCCAGTTGAGCCAAGACCAGAAGAACCTAACCCCGTTGAGCCCTGTTTATTTAATCCTGACCCAGTTGAGCTAAGCGTTGAGGAGCCCAAACCATTCGATCCAAGTTTATTTAAACTTGACCCCGTTGATCCAGTGCTTGGGGAGCCCATCCCAGATGATCCCAACTTGTTTGACCCTAACCCAGTTGACCCAAGGCTCGAAGAGCCCCACCCCGTTGAACCTAATTTGTTTGATCCTGACCCAGATGATCCAAGACTTGAGGAGCCTAACCCAGGTGATCCTAATTTGTTTAATCCTGAACCAGTTGAAGCAAGACTAGGGGAACCCAAACCAGGTGAACCTAATCTATTTACTCCTGACGCCGTCGATCCAAGACTCGAGGAGCCTAAACTAGTTGATCCCAATTTGTTTAGTCCTGTCCCAGTTGAACCTAGACTTGATGAGCCCAACCCCGTTGATCCTTGTCTGTTGAATGACCCAGTGGAACCAAGACTCGAAGAGCCTAACCCTGTTGATCCTAATTTGTTTGATCCTGAGCCAGTTGAACCAAGACTTGAAGAGCCTAACCCTGTTGATCCTTGTCTGTTTAATCCTACACCAGTTGAACCAAGACTTGAGGAGCCCATCCCAGTTGATCCTAATCGGTTTACTCCTGAGCCAGTTGAGCCAAGGCTTGGATTCAACCCAGCTGACCCGACATTTGAGGAGCCCAACCCATATGACCCAGCCCTTCCAAACTGTCCTCCACCAGCTCCCGGCAAGCCACCGAATCCAGTCTGAAATCAAATTAAAGTAACGTTAACTTGGAAACACAACCAATCAAAAATCAGTGCAACGGTCGCACCCCCCCACCCCCTCCACACACACACACACACACACACACACACACACACACACACACACACACACACACACACACACACACACACACACACACACACACTTATGAAATGATGGCTCCAGCCCTGCTCATACTAACAACAAAACAATGGCACTGACTGAGACACTGCAATTACAGTGTGTCAAGAAACTGGCTGAATATATGAACACAACTGGGAACTCAAATAAATTCTGCAAGGACACATAGGGATTCCTACTCTGAGTTGTTTTTTTTTTGTGGTGGTGTTCCTGAGTGGGTATTGTTACAAACCTCAGTTTGCCATGCCGCCAACAGCCACACAAGAGGAGTCGATGCAATAAATAAGTCCGGAGCGGTCTGTAAAATCAAACCTCATTGATGTCAAAGGCAAGAACATACAGTACATGAAGTATATGTTCAGTGTATATTACATCCCAGAACAACGTATTTGTCGACATCCCTTGTGAGTAAATCTATTGTCATGAAACTCTCTCCACTGGACGCACGAGTTTTAATTAGTGAATTTACAGTCCAAAAACACGGTCCGGTAGTCCAGTGGTTAGCATGTCGACTTCACAGTGCAGAGGTACCGGGTTCAATTCCAGCTCCGGCGTCCCTGTGTGGATGTTTTCATGTTCTCCCTGGGCCTGCGTGGTTTTTCTCCGGGTTCTTCGATTTCCTCCCACATTCCAAAAACATGCATGGCAGACTTATTGAACATTCCAAATTTTCCCTAGGTGTGAGTGTGAGAGTGGATGGTTGTTCGTCTCTGTGTGCCCTGCAATCGGCTTGCAACCAGCACCCTCCGTGACCCTTATGAGGATAAGGTG
Source organism: Hippocampus kuda (assembly GCA_901007745.1). Classification (NCBI taxonomy): domain Eukaryota; kingdom Metazoa; phylum Chordata; class Actinopteri; order Syngnathiformes; family Syngnathidae; genus Hippocampus; species Hippocampus kuda. Next base: position 2,253 of record CAAKHF010023908.1, on the reverse strand, counting down.
CATCGGAAAATGGATGGATGGGACAGTTCAAAGACTTCAAAGCACTTTATTTAAC
>CAAKHF010023904.1:5377-31122 GCA_901007745.1 Hippocampus kuda | reverse complement strand
TTGGTCTGGTGAGTTTCTCGATAGAGTGGGAAAGATAAGGCAAGAGGATGGCATGCTCTCCGCTCTCCGCCCTTCGTTTCCTCACTTGATTATTCTCCTGAAATGATGAAAGCCTTCTTTCCCCCCCCGATTGCTGACTGCAATAGACAATAACAGCTTGAAGTTCGAGTGATTTGAAAAGGCGGATTATCTTTTACCTATTTCCATTTATCTGCGGATGACACACAAGCTCGCAGTCCTTGAGTGGTCTTGGGCGGAGAAACACATCTAAGTGTACCCTGATAGTTGCTGAGGGAGCATAGAGTGGTCTCCAAGCCCTGAAGATTTCTCTCTACTTCAAATAATTCTCCCTCTTAAGATAGATCAGCTGTGAGTCGGTTGTATGACTTCAGCCTCGCATTCGGACCCCGAATCTCCCATTTCCCTCTCGAGCGCGGGACTCCGTCTGACTCTCACGGCTGTTTTGCAACACCGACCTGCTTATTATTCAGAAATCATTTGTGCTCAAACTGACGATGAACAAAGAAGACAAAAAAAAAGGTGCAAAAAGGCTGGAAAAGTTCCGTTTGGATGGTGTCCGTTTGCGTTTCCCTGATGAACATTCTCATGATCCATTAAAGAGTTTGGCGAAAAAGATGATCCACCTGGACCTTTCCTCTTGCTTCGCAGTGGTCTGTGTATATCCGGGCCGCCGTCCGTAAGGAGAAAGGACTCCCCATCCTGGTGGAGTTACTGCGGATCGATAACGACAAAGTTGTGTGCGCCGTGGCCACCGCTCTGAGGAACATGGCGCTGGACATCCGCAACAAGGAGTTAATCGGTGAGTCTGGATCATTGAACTTTCTTCCATGCCGGTCAAAAGAGAATCTGGTGAATGATCGAACAAAAAAAAATTGCTTTGCGGCTTTGGCTTGGGAGATTCTGTGGTGTGCGGGTGGTGCAGAGGGGTGAAAATCAGCACCTCTCTATTAAAAGAAAAAGTGTTTGTCTGCCGCTTTAAAGAAAAATGAAACCAAAGTGATTTGGAGAATGACAGCAAAAAATAAATTGGCCTGTCGGTTCCAAGACTTTTGCAGGGGAGTGTCCATGTGTGCCTCTGCCTCCGTTATGTCTAATTATTGCAGCTTTTGGGTAGGCTCAGTGGTTTCTATAGCAACCGTGCTTCCCTCACTTGCAGGGAAGGATTTCGGGAGTCTCTGCGGGCGCTCTCGATGTGGTGGAAGAACACAGAGTAATGCCACTGTCAAAGCGCCACATTGCCATGCAACATTTATTGAGCTGGCGCATCGGAGCAGATGCCTTGCACTTCACACAGTTTTGCTTTCATTTCTTTGCTCGTTAGTTTGGGCTTCAACAGGATAGTTTTTGTAACTTTGCAAATTATTTGGGTGTCAAAACCTCTAAATGTGTTTAAACAATGTCACCTATGTCAAATATAGTCGCTCTTTCTTTTTTTTTTTTTTTTTCCTTTTTAAAAAGAAGTTATAGCCATTAAAAAAAGGCATTTGCACCAAATGCAAGTGAGCTGTTCTGTTACATTATTGACCTAAAGGCTCCGTTTAAATTAATGGATGGGGCACATCGCAAAATTGGATATGAGCTATTCTCATGTTTTGTTTTGTTTTTTTTGCAATGCGAATAATGTATGATCTCCTCTGGGAATCAATAAAAAGTTAGCTAATTGAGAATAGGTGAAGGCAATTGATCAACTTTCATGGCGCTGCTTGATTAGCCTCTTCAGAACAGAACGAGACAGCAAAGAATTCTGGCAAGAATCTCCTAATAAAAAGCAGCTTTAGAGGAAGACTCGCGTATAATGTCGTCATTTGTTGGGTTCCAAGTCGTCATTTCGACAACGGTCTATTTTCTACTTGGCTTTGACGGCCCTGTCATCCATGGTGAACTGAGATGACAACAAACTCGGAGTGATGCAAACGGAGAAGCGTAAGAGCCGCTTCGGAGACGAGCGTTTGCTCTCGGCACGGTGTGACATGATTGGTGTTGGCAGCAAAGAGGTAGAGGCCAGACACCCCGAGCCCCATCCTGCTTGGCCCTTGTGCAGAAGCTTTATTAACACCCACTGACTCAAATCTCACAGTCAATCTTGTTTCTGTTCAACTCGGCCAAAACCATCCTTGGGTGGCAGAGGTCTTTCGCTAAATACTGTTAAATTACTCTCACAGGATTGCTGTAAAGTTTGACGTTGTCACCGCTGGGCTTGTAAGGAGAATTGAGGCTGAATAACGACAGATGGATTTTTTTTGGGGGGGGGGTGGTGGTTGCGGGTTAGGGTTAATGTGTTGTCCAAGAAATGGTTACAGATGAAGATCAGTCGAAAAAGAGCGAGCGCTGACGTCTGACGCCGACACGTTCACGCATTTGCGTGCGTTTCAGTTGACTTCAATGCAATCTGTTGGCATGTTGATGTCATTCATCTCATCTCTCAACCTCTTGCTTTCATACCCACCTGTTTGCTCCTCTTTTGTTTGCCATTTGTATCATATGCTATAAAGCCATGTCATGAGAAAGAAGTGACATTTAGCGCTGTGCGGTTCGTCTTTGCAATTCTGCACCGCCGACTCGGAGATGGCAATTTGACACACATGAATTGAGAGCGAAGCTGCAATGCCAGGCAGTCGTCGCGCCGTTCCAAATGGAGCAGCTATTTTGTGACGCTCTTTATAAACACGCTGCGCTTGCCACCAAAACAAAGTTAATGCCGGATGAAAAGCGATTAATTCAAAATCGGTATTAATTCAAGACACTTAATTAATTCACTGCTCGATTTAATGAGATTTTTTTTTTCACTTGTTTTTTTGCAGCGAGTACTTAATTCAAATAGGGAGAGCAACACTGGGGATTATGGGAAATATGCAACGTCAAATGCAATGTAACTGTCACCCGAAATGACAAATCTATCGGCAAATTTGCGCGGGCTCTCGCGGTCTTTTCTTTCTTTCCTTGTCACACAACCGCTCTCCTCCCTCCATTGCCCACCTTCCTGTCTTCAGCATGAGTACGATTCTTCCTCCAACCGTACCTTCTTAATTCAACGCCCACTCTAACGCCATCTCAGACATGAGCTCATAACACCTCTCCCCTTTTCTCGCACGGCCATTGTGTCTCGCCCTGATGACGCCGGCGCCCGAGACGTTACCGTGGCAACGTCAGCGGTGTACCACGGGGGATTTCACTAAGTGCTTGATTGCAAGTGTGAGTGTTTGGAGCTGGGAACTGTGATAAGTGGCTGCTCATGAAATAAAAAACCTCACAGCTGCAACATTCAGGTGCAGGAAGGGCGGGTATCGCATGACGCTCTCACACATCATACAAGATCCATCACGGGGTTTCCTGACATCTCTCCGTACTTGTGTTGGTGAGCAAAACATTGAAGGTTAGCCAAAATGATGATGTGTGGGCCTCCAGCGACTCACACACAACTTGATGATTTATCACGCGATGAAGAGCAGAATCCGCACACAATGGACATTGCATTAGTCACACTTCAAAAATTGCGGTGGATTATAATGGAAGGAAAAAAAAAAGTGATACTTTACAACATATTTTAGAGCAAAATACAGGCTCCTGCAGTTCAGTTGAGCCCGCCCCAACCGCTGGTGGCTACTGTTATGGAGAAGCAACGGAGGCCAGCCCGGGGCAAGCGAGGTCAAGATGGAGCCAGGCCAGGCCGTTCTGCAGCACGTAGTGAAGAAGCACCAGAATAAAAAAAAAGAAAAAACGTGGAAGAGCCCACGCACAGAGAAGCAAAACAAAACTGAAGGGAGGATCGTGACAGTGATTGCATGTTTGTTTAAAGGTGCCCTGCGGCAACCAGTCCGGGGGTGCACCCGCCTCCCGCCCAAAGTCAGGTGGGGGCGCTGCAGCTCGCCCAACACCACCATCATTATTTGACCTGCACAGAATACATGGAATCGCGTACGCATGTGGACAAAATGTTTTAAAACACAACTGTAAATGCCGACTAGTTGCCACGCCCTCCTTCAGCACAGCCATTCCCTACTTTGAATATTACCATCTGTCTTCAATCAGTGGTCTGATAAATGAGTTGTTCATGCAATCAGTACTTCACTCAATAAACAATCAGTCATTGGCATGGTCAATTTTCTGGCGAGGCGCGCGCGAAATTAGCCGGTCAGTAAGTTAGTCATGTCGTGGGTGAATTATTCAGTCAGTCACTCCCAAATTTTTCAAACAAAAGCCATCGTGAGGATGTCCATCAGTCATTCAATGAGTCGGTGTGATTCAAGTTATAAATTTCGCTCAACTTTTTGGGCTAAAAAAAAAAAAAAACCCAGCCGCTTAACTTCTGCTTCTTCCTGTCTGACAGCGATAAGGCTGGGCCAATTAACCCACGACTCATCCTCACAGATAGTGTGTGCGTGTGGTTGTGTGTCATCTTTTTGCACACATACACGAGCTCACCACCAGTGTTTCCTCATCGTTGGCGTCGGTGTGGCTCTCTGTCTGACGGTTATTAGTGTCATCGGAACGTCCTGGTTATTCGCCGTTTTCAGCCCTTCCCGGATCACTTTGACTTATTAGCGGTCAACGGGGGGGGGAAGCAGAAAAGAAATCTGGGTGGGATAGAAAAGAGGTTGTGCCAAGACTTAAAATTCGGCTCCCTTATTGTGTCCTTATGAAGAGCGAATCATTGCAAATAGCTTCCAAATCAATTCTTAATACAGTCAAACTTCATTGCAACGTGCCTGAATGAATGACGTGAAATTATAGGAGTGGAAACGTTGAAACGAGGATCGACTGTAGGATGCTCTGGAATCCTGCTACATGGCACCCTTGCTTGACTGTTGTCACTCAGATGCGTTTTGGGTCTCAGAAGCACCCGTTTTTTGCCCACTTCTACCAAAGAGAGATTCTTGTGTCCTTTCATCATAAACGTGCACCCGTATGACTTACTCGAACGGTTGGCCTCACGCCATACGGTGTCCGTTTTGCTTGCGGTGTGGTTTGCTCGTCTTCCCGAGTTCTTCCGCGCTGCTGTTATGGCTTTTGCTATCCGACCGAATCTCCCGCAACTCCTTAATGAGCCCAACAGCTCATCCTTTGAATGTCATTTCTTTCTCTGTCTCCTCATATGCCAGCCTATTCACTGAAATATCGCAAGGCGGCCCCTTTTATTGCATTCTAAGCGTGAGCATTAATGCGGCCGCGTGAGAGGATTTACAGTGAGCCCTCTCAGGCCAAAAGCTTTATGGAGTTATCCAAGCACTCACTCGCTGTGCAAGACGTTTGCTTTATTACTTAGACACTCAAAGGATCTGTTAACTTGTTAAATTTCCTTCGCAGCACTTTGTGATTTAAGTCCTCTGAATTATGGCGGAGTCAAAGTGCGCGAGCGTGCGGCGTCGTTAAGTCATCAGTGTTTGCTGTACTTTCTGATTTCTTCAAAACTTTTCTGAAACGAGGTTAAATGCTCACACGGCCCCTCTGATCCGCCGCGTACGTACTGTTACTTCGTTCTATAAAGTTGTACTTGATACTTGATCAAACAACGGCCCCGATGAAGAAAATACCAGAGTGGATATTGGTTGCTCGGCAGAAAGAACATTTGGTAGCAACTAAAAGGACAAGAGGAGCGATCAAAAAAAAAAAAAAACAACAACAAAACAACAACATTCAGTCTCACACTGACTTCCCAAAGAGCACGCAAGCTTGAAACAACTTAATCTACATTCTAGCCATTAAATGCGCAGTAAAAATTGGACTCTAGGGGCACTGCCTGGCTTGCCCCTTTGGACAAAATTGCCTTTGAAAACAATTGTAAATCATGCTGAAGTATAGCATGGATCTAAAAAGTCCGTGCGTGGTGGCGACCATTGAGTGTTTTTGAGCAGTAGTTCCCTCCTTTGTGCACCATTGAAACCAAAGATTTTTTTTTTATTGGGGGAAAAAAAAAAAATCTCCTTCCCTCTTCCCGTTTCAGGTAAATACGCCATGCGAGACTTGATCCATCGACTACCTGGCAGCAGCAGCAGCAGTAACAACAACGCCCCCAGCAGCGGGACCTTGAGTACTCCAGGTCCAGCCAGCAAGGCCATGTCTGATGACACCGTCACTGCCATCTGCTGCGCACTACACGAAGTCATCACCAAGAATATGGAGAACGCCAAAGCCCTCCGGGACGCCGGTGGAATTGAAAAACTGATTGGCATCGCCCGCAGTAAAGGAGAAAAGTGAGCGTCGCTAACTTGTCATATGAAGGTCACTTTGGTTTGTTTTTGGGTGGGGGTTCTCTTTGATTCACATTTATCTTCAAAACATTTAAGTCTGCTCAAATATATGTACAGTGTCCTACATGATTGAGCTGACACCCCTCACACTAAAGACACATTTTATATATTTGTTTGTTCGTTCGTTCGTTCATTTGCTTACTGCTGTGACACCTTAATTTCGACTCCCGGAAACCGAAAAAGAAGATCTTTAATGAGCCATCCACCTCGCCACATAATTCTGTTGCTTTGATGCTTCTTGATGAATGGATTTTTTTTTTGTTGTTTTTCTTTACCAACGTTTACAAATGTTGCCGTTATCATGGGCAATTTTTTTTTCAACAACATAAAGTGTCTTCTTATCGTAAATATGCAGCTTTTAGCAAAGAAAAAAAAATACTAGTGGAACCTCCAAATTCCAAAGCAATCTGTTCCGTGAAGCCGGCTATCCAGATGCACTCGTGTATCCCTAAACGACAACAAGGAGTGATATAAGTAAGGAGACGAAGCAGGGTGTTCTTGCTTGCTGCTATGGCAACCAGCAAGTCAGGCGTTGCTTAGAAAAGACATCAACCGCACGTCAAACAATGACTTATGGTTAAGAGGGGGGAGAGAAATAGACACCGAAAGAGAAAGACAGACTATTCACGAACTTTGCTCAAGGGCATCATTACAGAAAGCGATGAGCCCGTGGTGGGAAGAGAGTGCAAATTTCTCAGTGAGTTTAGTCCGCTTCTAATGGCTCACACATCTTTGGTTTGGGTTTTTTTTTCAAGGTAGGTTCACTGAGAAGAAATGCTCCTTATGAACAGGCTTGCCTCGATCACAAAATGTAGCTCTTGCCTCACCAAGAAATCCAATAGTTTACCCGCTTAGTTTAATGCATTTACGCTGCATTTGTTAGTGTCAAAAAAGAAAAACAAGCACTTTTATTGTCCAAAAACTTTTTTTTTTTAATTCTGTGGTAGGAACAGCAGCAAGGTCCAATGTCTCATCCATCCAGCAAACAGTCTTATTCATGTTCTCGAAACAAGAGGGTGATGTCACATGGTTTTTTTGATGGTGGAAACACAAACATCGACTGAGTCCAAGCAGAGAATTGAGCTATACTGTACAGTAGGCGTTAAAGCGCTTTTGTTGCTGCTATTAACAGCGGGAAACTGAGCAAAAGGGCTGATGTTTACGACCAGAAGAGCACTTTTCATTTTGCAAGCATCTGCTCTACTTTCCTCTCTAAGGAGCCACTGCTTATGAGCTTCCGGAGTCATTTTCCACGCAAAGTGGCCAGGCAAAGGACGCATGAATGGCAGTGATAAGGCGCTGTCCTTTTACCTGGCTGTTGTAAATAGCAATGGCCTTCTTGCTCTTAAAGAGCCGACAACCTCCACATTTCTTTCCAAGGTGATATTGACAGGAAACGGAATAACACTTTGGAATGTGATGAGAAGTAATGGTGCGGCGGAGATGTAACCGTGTCCTATCTCCCCTCAGACACTCGGCCAAGGTGGTTAAGGCGGCCTCTCAGGTGCTCAGCAGCATGTGGCAGTACAGAGACTTGCGTTCCCTCTACAAGAAGGTAACACGTTGCTATCATGAACACTTGCTGTGCATTTCAAATGCTCCATTCATTGTCCGCTTCATATTGATGGTGCGCTTTCACGCCAAATGGCCAGTGGTGACTCTGCATGACGGCCGTGTACCCCAACACGTCGCTGTTTCTTTTTTTTTTTTTTTTTTAATTAATTTATTTAAAATCTTTATGTGCACATGTATAGGTAAAATAGTCCAATTCAATCATGGTCCCGCAACAAGTACTGATCTGTAGCTAGCGTGTGACCCAGTTAATCACCGGGTGCAACGTCCTCTTAAGACAAATAGATGGCTACCTTAAAACATGTCGGAACTGCAAATACCTCCGTCCAGAGACGCTATTGCTCACACAAAGACATTGAATGTCAACTCTGTAGTGAGCCCAGTTCAACCCTGCTGCTAAAGTCTTGCCGCATGTAAATGGGGTCCCCGCACATGGTTAAACGTGCATCGGCGCTACGTGCCGACGCAATCATTGAAGAGGATTTGCGCTTCAGTAAACACTGATGAGTTTGCTTCACTGTGCCTCCATGGTTATGTTTCGGGGTGTGACACGCAAGATATTCATCAGGTGGGTTGAGGGCTGAGTATGAACTACCGGTACCTCCAAAGAATAGACGGAACAAGTGTTGGATAAGAAAAATGTTTTGTTAATGACGACAGTGCAATTTAATGATCCAAGTATAATGATGACGTCCTTCATCTATGTGCGAGCAAAAATGACCACAGTGTCGTTGAGCGTGAGTGTGTGTGCACACGCGTCACTGTTTGTTTGCTATCTTTGAGGTCAGTCAAAACCTAACCCAAACCAAAGATCAAGGGTTTCTCTACTTGGAACCATTATACGCTCCGGGAAAAGCAAAAAAAAAAAATTGCTGGCTACCGGGAAACCCATTTCCCATTAAAGAATCTTAGTTCTCATCACACATCTACACAAGCAAATACAAAGAGGAAGATTTCAGTGGAGGGGTGTTTGTGTGCGCATGCTTGTTAGTTTATGGTGTCCCCCCCTCCCCTCCCCATTGCTCATACATGCACCATTAACACACACTAAAAAAAAGATTTTTGTTCCTAGCTACTGTATTTTTTTTTTTTTTTTTTTGCAATGATGAATGCACACAGCCTGGCATCTTGATTAAAGGTAATGAGCGTTCTGTTTTCTTCATTTGTTTCTAATGACTGTTAAGTGAATATCTGCCACCAAGGTTGCCTGCAATCCAGTGTACTTAACGAGCGTGTTGTCGAGTTATTGGATGGCATTAAAGATGGCGTCCTTGGCTTGGTGTTCTGCTCCATTTAGTGTGGAGGAAAAGCAGAAATACGCAGAACTAGCCGCTGCCCACGATGAACCAGCCAGGTGATAATTGGCAAATGTTGTATCGGGGCAAGTGGACTGCTTGGGGGTTGAATATTTGTCAACTTGAAATGGACAGACGTTTTTATTTCTCATTTTTAGCCAGAGAAGTCCCCTTTTTATCTCTTCGGCGGGTGTGTCTGTTGTTCATGCGCCTGTTGTTACCGTTTTACAAAACATTTGATCATACGTCGGGTGTCATTTGAAATCCATTGAGTCGAGATCAGGCATGACGATAATGGGGAAAGCCTTCATCAACAATGGAAGACGCATCTTGTCTTCTCCTCTTCATCCTTCTTATATAAGCAAAGACCAGGTTTTGTTTTGCAACAACGAAAGATACGTTTTGTTGAGGGGTGGGCTACTTCTCATCTAAATAAGTGGGCAGAGCCTCACTTTTGACTTCCTGGTAGGCTGCTACGTCGGCACTTCCAAAGATGGACGCGCGGATTTTGTAAGGCTCGTTCGAACACGGTGATGGATTGGATTAGATTCGGCAAGCGAGGTAATAGGTGCATGAATCTCACACCCGTGCGCTTTGATACAAATTACGGCATGGTGGTCTTGTTAGCGCGTCCGCCTCCCAGTGCAGAGGTCGTGGGTTGGAATCCTGTGTGGAGTTTGCATGTTGAAATTGCTATCAAACTGTCAATCAAATGAGACTGGCCACTCTGTTCTGGAGTGAAGTTGGCCTTGTCTTGTAGTCTGCAGCCTTTTAATAGTTCAGTGATGGCAGTGGGAGGTGGGGATTAGTGTGAACTGCAAGTCAACGCTGACAGGTTTATTTTCCTTCAAGGTATTTTCTCGATGGTTAGTGTTTTCAGTAATAAAGGTCAAATGAGGTTTCTATTGGCAGCAACTTTAATTAAGTTCAGCTCACAGTGTTTGGATTGTCTAACTACTGTTCAGTTTGTTGGTCTCCTTCTGTAGTCACTCACGAAACTGTGCCTGGTAAACAAAAAAAAAAGATGGACTTTTTTGCTACGGCAACTGTTACGTTCCAAAATCCACTCTTGGGCTTTATCATCTGAGCCCAGAACCCTGCATTATTCCCTTGCACATATTAGGTCATGGATGTTTGAGGCAGCCAAAAATCCTGTTAGCCTCCAATCCTGACATGGATTAGCATACAATTTAGACAAGAAGAGTCTCTACCAAATATGTCTGATCAAATGCAAAAACAGAGAGAGTTTGGGTGAGTGTTGTGGATGAGGGGAGGGGAAAAAAACCTTTGAAAAAAGTACAGGGTCATTAATAAGTCTACTTGTTTGGCTCTCGTAATGAGTGTTTTGAGACTTGTTTTTTCCGTTTTCTCCGAGTACATCAGTGTATGGTTTGTGCATGTTTGTTTTCCTGTTTGTTTTTGTCAAGCGACAGTCACAGGACTAAGTAGAGTTTATCGCTTCCTGTAGCAATTCCACAGGAGCAGAAAAGGGAATTGCGGCGGAGGCAGTGGATGTGAGTTGGGTGAGGGCCCGTAAACAAACAGCAACTGCACGAAGGAGAGCATCTGAGATGACTTGAAAGATCAGTGGTGCAGCAGTCATTAATAAACCAAAGCCAAAATCTGTTTTCAGCAACAGTGGCGCTTGCCTTAAAGATAAATCATGTGTAAAAGTCTCCAGCGTGCTTTCAAACGCCGCTTGTACCCAAATGTATTCGGTTTCTTTGAGTTTGATGTCCTCATTCTGTGTTTGCACTCCTGCTTCACTTCCTTGGAGGGATGCCACCGGTTGGCCGCCTCCATCAACAACTGTCCACTATTGTCTGATAAGCGGGAAAAAAAAAAGAGACATTTGCTTGATTGAAATGCACACAGAAGGGGTTTTTATTGAAACAGCCAGCTTTTCTTTGTCCTTTATGCCATTTGTACACTGAAAAAAAAATTGTGTGTCATCTGTGGGAAAGTCGAGGCTTTTTGCGGACAAAGTTAGAAAGAGCAGACTTGGATTGGTTTGGACACGTCTTGAGGAGAGATGGTGAGTACATTGGCAGGAGGATGGAGCTGGCAGGCAAGGGAGCTAACGGGAGAGCTACGAGAAGTTTTGATAAAGGGCAAACGATGTCAGAGAGTAGGATGGAGAAGACACGCATGGATGGAACAGAACGAGCCGAAAGGAAAAGAAGAAGAAATGCTCATGGCAACCATTTCAAACTCCATTGAGGGATGTTCCAACGGTTATTCAAACCCAGATCTCCCGACAGATGTGCTATCAGTGATGCCACCCGTTCAGCCTTGGTAAAAGCAAACCCATACGTATTCCCCTCGATCATCCATCTCGTGAATTCAATCAATGGAATGTTTAACTATTCCTTGGGTATCTCGCGCGCGCTCTCAAATCCCCCTGCGGCTCGTTTCGAGGACCCGATGAAAGATCGGCATCCGCGAACGGCAGACCGCTCCCATCGCTCACCGCCGAATTTGCATTCATTATTCAAAACTCGACCACTGCGCTCATTTGAGCAACATGACACTTTGACAGTGTCCAATTGCGGGGTGGCGGCGTGGCCCCATCAGGAGGTTACGCGGCTTACAATGAGATGTGTGTTGGGTGGGAGGACGAGTGAACTGATGGATACGCCGTTAGAGTGAGCGCGGCTGGAACGGATCGACCTTTTGAAGCACTGGGTGTCACAGGAGCCGCCTTCTATTTGTCTTCATTGCTTTGGCGAGAAAGTCAAAGGAGGACAGAGCCTACTTCTTGATCTTTTGCTCCGTATCTCTTTCTGCTTGCCTGGCCCATTACCGCCCCGCCATTACTCTCCGCGCTCCTCCCCGCTCTCATTACGTGCTGTCATCTTTTGTCTCACTTGTCCTCCTCCTTTCTCCCGCTGCCTCATCTAATTCCTCCTCCTCCTCCTCGCCAGCAACTCCACTTAAATGATTCAGCCCACCTCCAACCCAAATGTATGCACGCCAGAACCAATTGGCAAGCCCGTGTCCCCCAGACAGCCGAGCAATGATGGAGCGCATCTCCATTTATATTTTTATCATCTACTTGTGGTTTGTATTCAGAGGTAGCCAATTATCTTCATGCTAAATTGAATTGGGTTCCAGCTCTGTGATTGTTGCGGACTATCATAATCCATTTTTGAAAAGTGCTTTGCTCCAATCACTGCTCAAGCAATACACATGCGTACAGAAAAGCCATTGGCACCGCAGTAATTATTCATGCCAACTTGTTGTGTTCAAATGTCCCTGCCAGTAAAGTAATAAGACGGTGCTCGGGCTTGATGAAAATGTCTTCAATTGTGCTGGCCAGTTGTGTTGTGGGGGTGGGGGGGTGCTGGCCAGTTGTGTTGTGGGGGTGGGTTCCCCCCCCCCCCTGCTCTCAGTGTTCAGAACAATTTCTGATCATGAAAGAGGTGATTGATGTGATGATGTCCGTTTTGGCAGAAAAAGTACATTTTGGAACAGACAGCGTGAGGATGAATAGAAAAGGCAATTAATTGTTTGAATCAAGCTGTTGCTCTTTGAACAAATTGTGGAGCTCGCTGTTCCTCGTAGCTTTACGCTGATTTGGGTTGAACCTCAAACTTTGTCAACAATAGTCAGACTTTTATTTGCATTATGGGATGAATAACATCTCTCTATCTTACCCAGGGCTTTCCAAATTTGCTCCTCGAGGGACTCTACCCTGCCCGTTTCACTGAGCGCCTATATATACTGTGTGAATAGATATATATACACACACAAACACGGTACACTGCCTTTTCTTCTCATCATTATGAGTGTCTCCCCTGGTGTGTTTTTACTTCAGGATGGCTACTCTCCGTATCACTTTGTGGGCTCTGCCTCCACAATAGAGCGAGACCGACAGAGACCATACTCATCTTCTCGAACTCCCTCCGTGTCGCCTATCAGGACATCTCCAAATAACCGCTCCGGTAAGTAAACGACAAGTAGCCATGATAATATAATATAATGTGTGTGTGTCTGTGTGTGTGTGTGTCTCTGTAAGCTGTGATGTCACCATCATACCATAATTGCACCAAGGGTATTTATATCCTGTGAAATTCTTCTTCCCATGAAGTCATTCAAGTTTAGGTTTAATATTTAATTTGAACTAAATTTAACCTTGTACAATCTTACATGGCTTGCAAAGATCACTGGGGGCGTGCAGCGTTCACGTCCACTTACAAAAGTCTTCTTTGAACTATTAATACAAGGTAAAAATCTTCTCTTTTTTTTCTAACTAGCATATCGTCGCTGTTCTGTGAAAATCACGCAAGTCCATGTTTTAACGTTAATTGGGTATGCGCGTTTCAGACATTCCCTTAAAAGTAAAAAAAAAAAAAATGTTAATGACAAAAATGGACATATGTTTTTCATAAGCAATATGACAATCTGCAACATGCAATCGCACAGCAAGAGCTGGCATCCGATACACATCACATGCAAATTGTGAAAATATGTCTCCGGGCTGAATTTGCCAGAGAAAAAAGTAGAAGTCGTTTGCGATAACGTTTTACTTGCACGTCTACCGAAGAAATTGGACTTTAGACATGTAAATGATGAAGCGTTGACCAGTCAGTTTGGCGACATCTGTGCTGAAGAGCTATTAGGAGTTGTGCTCACCGACCACACACTGGAAGTATGATTACCGTTAGCCTTTAGGTGGAGCCCAGTGGCCTTCATGCTTTGCAAAGTGTGCATTTGCTGTTAGCATCGGTCGTCAAGGAGCCTCTAGCTGTGCTTTCTCCGCATCAGGCTTAGCAGGCTGATGAGGCAGAAAAGTACTTTTCCTTCCTCGCAGCTTAGAGGGGCCTTCAAGGACCCAGCGACGGAGCCATGCGTGTAGTCATGCGTGTGTGTGGGTGTGGAGACGGCACAGAGAGAGATGATAAACAGAGTGTGAGAGAGGAATTAGGTATTGAAGGACAGTTAATGCAGGGATGAGGATTTGACCTTGGACAGTGACATTGAAATGTTCATCATATTTGTGTGCATGTGTTTGTAAGATGGTAATGCATCCCATCTATTCACCTGTCCTCCACCTTCTACTCTTCCAGTAATCCTTCTCTCTTGCTGCTTCTCTGTCTGATCGCACACATACATGAATGCGCATCCGTATCTTCGGCCTGCATGTGCTCCATGATTTCGTCCCCTAGAGACGGATCAAAAGAGAGGGGGTAATGATGGTGGAGTGAAAGTGTGTGCGTGTGTGTGTGTGTGTGTGTTAAGGAATTGGGGAGAAAAGACATAACGAGTTTGCAGGGAGGCAGAGGGTAAAGGAGACCTTTGCATCCAGCATTGCCGCCATGGGGACCCTGCTGTGTTTAGAACTGATTGAACAAGTCTCCCAGCTAGACTGCCACTGTAACCAGAGGTGATGGCAGCATCTCTGCGGGTGTCAGGTCACAGCGCTCAGCTAAAAGGAAGCTACCCCAGGGGTGTCATAAGATATTTTCCGTGTTAAGAAAAAGGTTTCATGTCTGAAAAGTCCTCTCTTGGCGTGTTTTGAGGTGGCCAAAGGTGGTCGCAGGCCACATGTGCCTCTTTGGCTACCCCTGTTCACAGATCCTCAAGTAAATCAATATTTGCTTGAAGAATGATTAGAAAGCTTTCGGGGGAATCGGATGTTGTGGCGACATCACTAATTGGCTACAATTCTCAGCGGTGTGGTAGTACAGTCGCTGTTTTCAACTTCAACAGCTTCGTATAGCTATTCAGTGGGAACGATACTTTGATGAAATATGGAGTCCTCACTGAGCACTTCTGGTGTTTAGCGTGCAAAACGACAAGACAAGAATGAAGGTGAATTGTAGGCCTATATCTTTAGGTTCTGTTCCTCAAAAATATCACTATCTTTGTGCAGATTATTTACTCTGTATGACCAAATTGTTGTGATCTTTTTAAATAATCTGACATTATCTTAAAAAATAAAAAACGGATCTAATGGAGGTAATGGAATGATGACCACATCAGTAATTATAATTGTGCTTGTATATCCATTACCTTTTAAAGGCTCGACCCACCGACAGTAGGTTTACCTTTCTTTAGTAACAGTTTAGTAGTTTGTCATTCTGTTGTTGCTGAGCTAGCTTGATTTATATGGCAGGTAATTTCAAACTACTTGTAATCCATAATATCTTCGAGTTTAGCCCACTACATTTTCCCAGCAGATTTTCCGAGGCTGTTGGTAGCAAGCCCAAATACATCCGTAGTAAGTAAGCCAGCCAAAAGTCAAAGGCCAAGCAAAGCAAACCAAGGGACAAAATATGAGAAAGAGATGCTATCCATAACGGCATCAAATATTCTGCCCATAGTGTAGCTGTACCTAATATTGTGGCCAGATGGGTGCTAGCTCATCTGTTTTGTGGCTATTAAGAATGGAGTGGGTCAGTTTTATGTCATCATTTTGGCCATGGCAATCAACTATAGTGTTTGTAATGTTCTTAACAAGTTAAAGCTGTGGGGTTTTTTTTCATTAAAGTTGGCCTGGGAGCTTTTGTTTGCATCCAATCACGTCTCTTGTTAATATCTGGGAGGCAGATAAGAGGCACTGAATTTTTCTTTTGCTTTTAAATGTCAAGCACAGAGGACTTGGACCGGAATAGGTAGCTCTTTTGTGTTCAAATAGAGAAAGATAATTTCTAAAGGCACTTCAGAAAATGTGTTTCAAAACCTTTATTCTATTTGGGTAGTTTTGCCTTGCTGTTGTCATCATGATATGGGAGGAATGCCAAAGAGAACAAAGGCTTTTTTGGGTCCTATTTTCAGAGTCTTGCGTTGAAACGAGGAAAATGATTTCTCTTGTACAAAGGGAGAGCGTTCATAGAAGCGCACTGAGAAAATATATGCAGCTCTGTTTTCACAGACACTGTCCACAAGATAAGGATAAGCTCCAAAGGAGAAAAAAAATCCAATTCTAATTTCAAATCATCATATTCCGTTGAAAATAACGTAAAATAAATTAATTTGTTCCAGCCCTAAACTGTCAGCATAATAAAATCAATTTTAATCTATAGCCACTGTTTTTAAAAATATTTTTAACTGGCATAAAATTATAAAGAGGCTAACTCCTGTATAATTGATTTCAAGTATAATAAAGTAACACTCTTCTGTCATGGAAACTACCTGACAGACACTTAATGGAGCGACAACACGATTTTATTATTATTATATATATTTTTTTTACACGGTAGTACTGTCCCCTTGTGGCATTTTTTTCGGCATTGTTAGACTCAACACCTTTGTGTGTGTGTGGCTCAGCAGGCAGCAAAAGAACACATCGTGACCGTTGGGTTTCTTTTGTCCTAAGCTACTCATTTAATTTGGCCATTATGTAATTATTTGTTGAACCATGTAACACATGGTTAAAGTGGCCATTACAAGTTCCTGTGAGTTTGCATCTGCAATTTATATTTCTTTTATTGCATTGCTAATATTGTACTTAAAGTTATACTTTTCCTCGGCTTTGCAACAAATTGAATTTGCTGATTCTGGAGCTGTCACTACAAATTTCCTCTGCCATCACTAAACCCTTCATAAACAAACACATAAAAGAAGCCAAACACACACACCTGTGGAGTTAATCTGGCATCGTGCATAGTTTTGTTTTTTCCCCAGAAATACTCAGCTGAACTAAGAATGTATCACATAGGGGCATTCTGCTGTATTCAATAGGCAATATGTTTAATGTTGTGTTCATAGTTTGCTGCGGTGTAGGACGATTACACTAATGGCCATTTCCAATGTTTTCCCCCTGTAGCTATATCGTGGAGCTAAAACAAATTTCAGAATATGATAGTGAAATTGTTCACCACTGCAGCCGCACCGTTACCTGCAAAGTCAGACTGAACTGTTCCAGACTGGGTATTTTTAGAGTGTCCTTCACTTTGAAGACCCTGGCTAATCTTGCAGTGCATTAATGCACTCCACATATATGGAGTAGTTACAGGAATGTTTAGCTAAGCAAACTGAGGGGGCAGATTCTCAGGCAGGCAGGCAGGTAGGTAGGCAGCATTCTGGCAATCCCGTGTGTCAAGATAAGAGGGACTGAGTAAGCATTTTGAATATGCTATAAGGGGGGTAACATTGCTGTGTGCGCTGTAAACGAGTGAGTGGGCGAGTGACTGAGAGAGAGAGAGAGAATTGGGGTAAAACAGCGGTTTCAACTATTGTAGCGTGCAAGTGTGCAGTGATGTGTGTGAAATAGAGTGGTGCTGAAAAGGTGCAACTGGTCAAATATAATCCCAATACAGTGTCATAAATCTGTCAGTGTGACCTCCACACTTGCACCACAAGTAAAACAGTCCCATTGGATCTGTTATAAAAAGCATCTCTCTGTTTTAAACATCATGAATCTTGATTTGTATCTAATAAGCAGTTTGTAGAGCATGTAAATGTTTAACAGGTCATCCTACTGTATATATTGACGAATGATGATGCACTTTGGTAGGCCAGAATGCTCATGCATGCGCTAATATGGCTATGTAGAGAATTGTGAATTGTCATGCTCTTCTCATTATTTTGTGTGTGTGTGTGCGTGTGTGAGCGTGTGTGTCCGTCCACTTATCACTTACATACAGGAAGGAAAAAAATCCCTCTTGATCCTTTCAAAGCTTTTGCCGTTTTTGATCTGAGGCGGGGTAAATTGTTTCCGTCGAGCCCGATGATCGATATGTGCGTACCCCACTTAAATCAAAAAAGAAAGTTGACCTACGGCCTCCGAAGTGTACTCTAGCATGCAAATGAGCAGACAAATATCAAATGACGAAACAGTAGATAGCGAAAAGTGGAATGCCCCGAGAACGCTACCTGGCGGAACTCCAAGATCCATTGAATAAGCCGAGGAGTGAGCGAAAGTCGCCTGCGCTCTACGCAGGATGGCTCCGGAGGTGGCGGCCGTGGAGAAGAAAGGCGGCTACAACCACCTGTGCGACATCTGGGCCGTCGGCATCACCGCCATCGAGCTCGCCGAGCTGCAGCCGCCCATGTTCGACCTCCACCCGATGAGGTGGGACGGCAGCGGCGACCACAGCTGACGTTGTGTGGCAACGCGCTCCAGTCCTTCTTCTTTTGTTGTCGTCCGCCACATTGACGGGCTCCATATTTCATGTTTCAGAGCTTTGATGCTGATGTCCAAGAGCAGCTTCCAACCACCAAAGCTCAAGGAAAAAACCAAATGGTGAGTTTGAACGACTGGCGCTACTATTTACACTTCCACCATTGGTCCTTAATCCTCTGGCTTTTGCAACGAAGGTCTCCAGTTTTCCAAAGCTTCGTCAAGATGGCGCTCATCAAAAACCCTCGGAAAAGGCCCTCCGCTGAGACGCTGCTACAGGTGAGCGGGCGAGCCTTTGCCGTCGCCCTTCCCTCGGCGCCCCGCCCACTGACGCCTTCTTCCAACTCCTCTTCCAGCACCCGTTTGTGACGCAATTGTTGACCCGCAACCTGGTCGTCGAGCTGCTGGACACCGCCAAGAACCCCGAGCTGCACGCCTCGCACAGCATGGACGACAACGAGCTGGAGGTCTGCGGCACCGTTGCCCCCGTGTATGCTGGCTAACACAATAAATAGTATTCGTTTTTAAGGATTATACGCAACCGTACTTCTCGAGCACATGAAAACAACCACCGCTGGCTGCTGTCCGTGGAGCAAAAATAAGTCACGCAACCAAAAGACAAATAAACGAGAAATCCAGAACAAAGACCATAGAAATCACAAAACCCGCAACACTAAAATTCAAGTCTCATGCGGAGTCAAAAGCCAAAGAGTCCAAATGACGAGTTTGAAAGATGCCGAGAACGTTCAACAGGGAAGGCTCGTTCCCCTCTGAGCCTTCGCGTTGTTCTCGGTACTTTGACTGGTGTCTGGTCTGCAGACCTGAGCCACCGGGTCGGATCTCAGTGAGGTCTGGTGGGACCAGACCATTTCAAGATTGGAAAACAAATCATACCATCTTCAAAAGAACTCTAAAATGAGCCAGTGAAGGGATGCCAGAGTAGGAGTGACGTGCTCCCTCTTAACAGTAACAAGTAACAGCCGAGAGGCGAGCGGCGGCACTCTGGACCAACTGGAATGGAGGATTGGCTGCTCCAAAGTGCATGACAGTAATCCAGCTGGGATGCGACGAAGGCATGAAGGACTGTATCTCCAAGTGCTCATACAAAAAGGAGAGGCTTGACTTTCGGCTGCTGCCGGAGATGAAAGAAGCCGGATTTGACAACGGCACCGATTTGCCGCTGCAATTTCAAATCGCTGTCCAGGTTAAGACCCATGTTGCAGGCCGCTAAGCAGCCAGGGGGCCCAAGTCCGCAGGGTGGGATTTACAAGGGCCGCTGGGACCAAACGCCGTCACTTCTGTGACATGGGCTCGTGATTGTGGGCACGCGAGATCAGCAACCTTTTAGAACGTGCGATCCACTTCTTGGGTCCGGACTCATCTGAAAGACACACGACTGACACCATTCATTTGCTCAGAATACCACGAATGAGATGTCAGTCAAAAGTAACGCAACGTCAATAATTTCACACAGTACGGGTCAAAATGATGACACAATGTCGCAAAAATCCAAATGAAGTCAAGTTTAACGTCTATACTGTGTTTTTATTGACGCGTGTATCCCTTCTATCTGTGTTGACAGATTGAGGTTGGAGCTCCGGACAAGATCCGGTCAGCAGGGAAACACCTGCCTGTCGAGAGAACCGTCTCTGAAGAACAATGTGAGTGCTGCCAACAAACAAGACGAGCGGGCAAAGCGTTTCTGCAAATGGATTCCGATTCCGATTCCTTCTTTTTTTTTTTTTTTTTTTGCCCCACTTATTGCGTTGTCATTGATCATTCATGCCAGACTCGAGAACAGGCAGTTGGTCACAGGAAGTCGGGATTTTTTATTTTTTATTTTTGCAACCAAGAGTGGCTTTCCTTGTCCCGGCGTTCAATGACGTCAACCTCGGTGATGTGAACGAGGAAGGACAAAAGCCCCTCAGTTGGCCGGCCGGCTCGCCCACACATGTGGGATGGCGGCCTGCCCGCCGGATGGCACGCACGACATGCCGCTAGTGTGGGTGTGCGTGCGCCCGCATGGTGGGACTCATGCGGCGACTTTGACACTCGGGCACTTGGGAACTGCCGTCGGAGCGCTTGGTGCTGGTGCTTGTGGGCCACTCTGGGCTCTGTTTCAAACTGTCAATGAACGATGCTCTCGACCGCCATCGGATTAGAGTGACTCCGTGTCGTCCAAAGTTTCCATCAGGGGCACCCAAACATTTTTCAAATCGTGGATTTTCAAATCGGACAAATGGGCCAGATCATTTGGAGGTGAAATATGTCAAATTGGTTGAAGAGTTAAAAAAAAAAAAAAAAAAAAAGGAGGGCTCAATCCAGATGGATTTTTTTAGGTCGATGCGGATTCTGATATTTGGCGGAGGAAAATTCCAATGACTGATTAATCAGCCAATCAATGAAAAACAAAACAAAAATATATATCAATAGCTTCTTTGCTGAATTTTTTTTGTTTTAGGGGGGGTGGGAATGTTTGAATGTCATTA
Organism: Hippocampus kuda; assembly: GCA_901007745.1. NCBI lineage: Eukaryota > Metazoa > Chordata > Actinopteri > Syngnathiformes > Syngnathidae > Hippocampus > Hippocampus kuda. The sequence goes on along the minus strand of CAAKHF010023904.1, from coordinate 10,430 downwards.
TCTTTTATTTTAATTAGTAATGTGGTCCAACAGCCAAGTTTGGCGGCTTTGAAAATCGCTCATATTGGCAGATGACATCGGCCAACCAATTAACTGGTTAGACCCTGACAAAGAGTGACGCATGGTCATGATTCAGAATGAATTTCAGTATAACTAATTCAACAATTATTTCATCATATTAAAAATTGAGGATGAAATGATCATAAATGGGGCGGCACGGTAGTTGACTGGTTAGCACGTCGGCCCAAGAGTCCAGAGGCACAGGGTTCCATTCTGACTCCGGCCTTCCTGTGCGGTGTTTGCATATTTTCCCCGTGCCTGCCTGGCTTTTCTCCGGGTATTCCGATTTCCTGCCAGCTTTCAAAAACATGCACACTAGGCAAATGGAACCCTCTAATTTGTCCCGAGGTGTGACTGTGGGTGTGAATGGTTGTTTGTCTACGTGTGCCCTGCGATTGGCCAGCGACCGGTTCCGGGTGTCCCCCACCTACCGCCCAAAGGCGGCTGGGAGAGGCTCCGGCACACCCGCGACCCTCATGACGGTCAAGCGGTTGAGATAATGGATGGATGGATGCATGATCATCGTGAACGCTCAATAAAATTGGTTTGACAGATCATGGATTTAACGCTCATGAATTGATTATATATTTCAGAAAATAAAAACATTCAGAAGATTATTTTATAAAAATTGTGCTGATTTTAATGAGTTGTCGTGAACCAATGATGTAATTATAATAATAATGTAATAAAATAATACAATGATTTTTTTTCAAATATTTGTACATTAGCAAAGACAGTTTCATGAAAAAATGTTTTTGAAATGATTTCAAAACTTTACATATATTTAAAAAAAAAATGTATGCAACTGAATTAACCAATTCTAAAAAGACAACGTGCGATGAAATTCAGTAAAAAAACAAACAAACAAATTCCAATTGTATTTTCCTTATTTTTTATTTTTTTTAGTCGGCCAAGTGAAGTTTGGGCCACCGCTGAGGAAAGTGACCGAACCGTATCCCGATCTGGTAACATTGGCTCCACAAACCGATGCTCCCACGAAAGAAGCGAGCACGCAGCCGAGCCAACGTGCTGCTTTTTCTCCCCACCAGGGCTCGTACGACGACGACTGGAGCTTGTCCGGAGATGAAGACGACTCACCGTAAGAGGCCTTTCCGTGTCATATGACATCAGTCTTTGTTGTCTCTTCATCTGAAACACAAAGTGGGCCACCGAGAGAGAGCCAAGTGTCTTCCGCGTTTCAAACTTGCGTGTTTCCCGCGCGTCTTTGACGCAGTGAACGTGCCGAAGCCGAATCACCGTCATCCGTTCGAAAGCGAAAGCGCACCTGGAAATGATGAGGGGAAGCGAGTCGCTTCGTCCGGAATGTAAGCGGAGCGCCTCGGCTCAAAGTTTGGGAAGGACTGACTTCCTGCTGGCCAGTCTGCCGCATGACTGGTGCCATTTTGATTGGATGAAGTGAGGATGCGCTCTGCTGACGGTGGGGGGAGAGTTGAGTTTGAATTGCAAAAGTCAAAGCCTCCTCTGCTGGCTCTTGAAAGACTTTGGATGCCATGTTAGTTCATTCCTTCCTTGACCGTATCTCAGCTCCTTTTTTTCCCCCCCACTGAAATGAGTGGAAATGCCATTCATCCGTTTTCAGTCGAAGGACGAAAAATGGCTTCTCCCTAATATTGTACTTTATAAAGGCATACACTGGTGAAGTACCCTTGTGAACGAAATTAGCCAAGTAGCTCGTATCGTGAAAATCTGGACTGTAAGTCGGTCACCTGAATGTCAAGGCATCGCTGTACAAGATGCAGGACGCTGTCAAAGTATAGGAGAGAGAATGTATTCCAAATTTCCTTTGACTGAAAAACGACAACCAAGTGGAACCATAAAATGGGCCGATTGATAAATCAACAAGGTGGCGGCTTGAAAAAGTCTTGCTGGCCTTTTTCCCTACGTCGGTGTTTGAGAAACAATTTGCGAGGGGACGCCCCAACCCCGGTTCCTTGCCAAGCCCGGTTCCTTCCCCGCCATTGTTCTGGGCCGCCGAGGCCAGATAAACAGCAGGTCTTCCTGTTGCAGGAGCCTGCTGGAATGTGTGGAGCAAGCTCTGCAGCTGAGGTAGGCCACGTCCGTCCTCTCCAGCTCGCCCGTACGGCCCTCCCATTTTGTTGCGTAAACATCAGCTCCCCTGACCTCACCCGGTGGGTTTGTGTTTAGCCCCTCCTCCTAATCCAGACCCCAATCCCTAAAACTCCCGCCGCGCTCATCCTCTGGATTTTGCGATTCACCGCAAACCCACCGACTGGTCCGCGGCTTTGTGTGAGTGCGTCTATGTGCTTTTCCTTCCGCTTTGCTCGTCCTGGTCACGTCACCCGACTCTCGCCTAAATCCGTCTCTCGGTTGTTCTGACCCAGGCTGATTGCGACTTTCTTTTTTTGCCCCCCCACCCCCGCCCTCTTTTTCAGGAGTTTAACCATAAGGAGGACGCCATCTATTGATGTGAGTCCCATTGCACACGCACACAAAGCAAATCTCTGACCAGTCCTCGCTCGCGGTGTTATGCGTCAGAACATGAATCTGTGAACGGTTTTCTCGATCCCACGGCCCACCGTTTTCCCTTCTTCAATCAATCAATCAACCTTTGATTGATCTCGTTTGCTTTGGGTGGGAACCGCCCTTTTCCTGGCTGTTTTCGTTCATGCAAAATACTGGAACAGGACAATTTCTCCTCGATGCGTGATGCCTCAATAAGATTTGCGCTGATCGGGCACATTATGAGAAGGGGAAACAGATTTCCTCATCTCCGCATCTTTGTCAGGAATTCACCAAATGATGACTGACGTGGATGCCTTCAATTGTGATCCTCCAAAATCTTTTGACGCTGCGCCGACAGTATATCGTACTCAGTGGCGTGCGGTGAGGTTCATGGTTGGTGAGGCACTGACTCCTTTAGTGTCAGATTGGCAAATATATCAAGCAAAAAGGGTAGCTTATTCAATTGGCTAAACATTCTATTTGCCACATGCAGATAGACGGCAAGCAGCACGAGCCAGTTGCACGTATCGACCCAGTTTGTGATGATTGCGCAATATAATGCGCATTCAGAGGTGAGGCTCTGCCTCACCTGCCTCCCCTGACCGCACGTCTCTGATCGTACTCGATCACAATGAATAAACAATCAAAAGATTGAGTCACAATCGAGGAAGAGGCGATTTGATCCAGACAATTAACCTTTGAAATGGGCCCGGACAAAGCACAAATCTGGTTCCCAAATGCTTTGAAATCTCACAAAGCAATTGAAGCCATTCATTCCTCAACCCAGATGCAAAGTTGAACAAAATGAATGGACTCGATTTCCAAATCAGGCTGCGATCTGGGGAGAAAAAAAAAAAGAAGCACTGTGAAGATTTTTGGGATGCACTGTACATGGGACGGAATTTGACGTCATCATTTTGCTGTGGCAGGGAGGGAGGAAGAGCGGCTTGTTCAGCCCGACGACAGCCTCCCTGCCCGCCTTTTGCTCGTTAAGCATCAACACCGCCGACGGAAATGCCACACAGAGGCCGAGCTGCACGCTGGGCCCGGACGCCTCCGCGGCGCCCGATTCGAGCCACTCTTCCGGTACGGCCCCGAAACGAAACGCCGCTTCCGCCGTGTGCGTCTCGCCGGTGGTGACTTTTCAAAATGCGTCTGTCAGGCGTTTTGGCCCGGTGCTCAGGCACGCGGGACGTCCGGCAGCGCTGCGGCGACCCGTGTCTGCCCGCGGGGGTTACCGTGCCCACAGAGATGAGGAATACCAGCGCCGAGAAAGAGACGCCGCTCTCCCCTGAATGGAGCACACTGAGGAAAAAGTCTCAGCGACCTGTGAGTTTCCACCACTGCCATGTTCACTCTCTTCACACTTGTCTCGTATGGAAGTCGTTTCCTCATTGAATTGAGATTCAAGATTTGGAGTGAAAACATTTTGCGGCAGTGGTCCCCAACCACCGGTCCGCGGACCGGTTCCGGGCCTCGGCCCGCTCGGGCCCGGACAGAGATAGACCTGCGAGCTGCGTGCAAATTGACTCCATCGGACGTGGCGGAAATGGGCGCGACTCGAGCCAATCGGAGTCCCCCTCTTAACTTTGGTTTGCCAGTGGGAATGAACAGACTCTGCCAATAACTGAAAGAACAAGCAGTCAACAGGAAGTAAGAGGAACATATTGAGCAAACCTACGGCCAGCCAAACGCGCAGCCATGACTTGCGAAGGTGAAACTATTTGGACAAGAGAGGTTCCTCCTCTAGCGGCGTGGATGAGGAAGCTGTTTTGCATGCCATGTCGTCACAAACAAGGCGATGCTGCGAGTGAACCTGTTGAAGCATTTGAACAAGTAGCACCCGAGGGATCAAGTGGAAAAAATGAGAGATGCGAGCAGAGTCGTCCAGCCTGCCCACGTCATTCAATCGCTGTTTCGGCGCTAATAGCTAGCCCTCCGGCTAATGGCAATAATGCTAACGCCATAATATCATTCCTCATTGGTCCATGTCTTAGAAAATGTAGAATGACTCTCATCAGCATCTGGTTTGTCAGAAGCAGTGCTTCGAAAACTGGCCATTTCAAAGCGATGGAGGGGAAAAAAAAAGTTGCCGGAAATAGCATGTACTTGTCTCAACCTGTCGGTGACACAAAAAAGGTTGGGGACCACTGTTGTACAACCTGCTGCTACATCGCGGGTCATCGCTCACACCCGTGAGGCTAACAGTGCCAAAAATGCATTGACACATTCACAGTCAGCAACGGATATTTGAACACAAACATCGGAGGGACACACTTTGACGGAATACGACTTTGCGCAATCTCAAGTGTGTTTCGCAAAGATGAAGTGTGTTTGTTTGAAAGCATGTGGCCGCACGGGACGTATCCCGCGCCATTGGCGGAGACTCACTCTATCCTTCCCCTTCTTTGTATTATTTGTCACTTTGGTGATATATTTAGAAGGCCGATTTTCATGGACTTCCTCCCACCCCTCAAGTCCGCGTAAGTGTCAAATCTAACCGCACGCA
>CAAKHF010023902.1:11199-32466 GCA_901007745.1 Hippocampus kuda | reverse complement strand
TGTAGCGGAGCAAAACGACAGAAAACAAATGAGCTGTCGTGTTGGTTCTTTTTTAAACGTCTACACAACTCAAGCAACTACTGTACAGGCACGTCCTTCTTCTCCTCGGTCTTCGTGCCTTCTGCTCGAGAGTGACCGCCCCCCGATAACGTAAATCAACGATGACTTCAATGACACTCAGAAAAGCAAAAATGTAATGCGCCAAACAGAAAAATCAAGAGAGGAAATCACGAAATAAATTCTATGAGGCACGGGGGGATGTCAACACACAACAAAGGAATAAACTACACAAACAACTCCGCGACAGTCCAGTCTCCTACAAAAGGAAAGATGACGTTTGGGGATTATTTCCCCCTTCCCGTTATACTTGAGATGGTATAACCCAAGAGGTGCTTGCCAGACAAGTCTTGGGTCGTTATTTAACAAATAACGAAAGTCCGACAGAGCACGAAAGCAACGCATTCTCGCCGTACGTAATCAACTCTTCACGAGCATTTGCTCTGGAGCAAATTTAAGCCAGTTGCGTTCACACGTGCACATTTGGTCCGGCGTAGCGTCGCAAACGAGCATTTGCTTCGGACCAAATTCTTAAACCACCTCCCTGAGGTGGATCAAATTTGGTCCAGTATAAGCTCTATTGCGGCGCTACGCCGGACCAAATGTGCACGTGTGAACGCTCGACTGGCGTAGCGCCGGTGCAGTGCCGGACCAAATGTGCACGTGTGAACACCCCTTATGTGAGATACAAGTGTTTTGAGTTATCAGTATGGTCACAGAATGAAACTTGTACGTACTAGGTCTCTGTACATGGCGGATTTTCAAATCACGGTTGAGTTTCGTTACGCCCCGCCCCATGGTAAATGGGTGTACAATATAATGCAATTTGTTTTTAATGAGTAACTACTGGCTCAAAAGAATGGTCCAGCAGACTTCTTCCTCATTCACTTTTGTACAATTAGGGAATGAATACCTCTTATCCTCTCTGTGCTCATAGTAGTTGTAGCCCCTGCTCTCTTCGTACGGTCGCTTTCGGCCATACTGTCCACTTCTCTCAGACTCCACCTTCATGTGCTCTGCCAGACCGTCGTCATCTTGTCCGCGACTCGGCTCGGACTCATGGGCCTCGCGCCCCGCATCACCAGCCGCCTCTGGAGGGTCGTCAGTTTTGATCTCCTCTTTTATTTCTGTCAGGAGTGACAACGAACATTATTTTGTCAGGTTGTTTCCAATAGAGACGGCATCAAAAATATATGAAGTAATCCCAAACAGAGTCACGGTTCATGAAAGCAGATTCAAATTTAAACTTTTCATCTATTGACCCAATAACTCCCCTTTATAAGACAAGATGGCATTGAAGCACCAGAAGAAAGCAACAAAAGGCGCCAAGGAAGTATATGTAAATGATACATTGCAACTGAGAAACTAACAGCATTGAAGTAATGGTAATGTCGTAAGAGTTGGAACTATTTTTTTAATGTTTTGGGATCAACATTTTTTATGTGTATACAGTTTAAACTTTTAATACAAACTCTTTTTAGGATGGATACTGTCAATTACTCCTTTTCATGACAGGAATTGGCAGTGGATTGCTGTATTTGAACATAAATGCCTGCTATTCTTTCCAGCTGTCATTACATGTCCTGAGGAAGGTTGAGTACTGCGCCCCAGTACTTGGGCTCTAACTATTAAGGCTAGACGATTAATCAAAATGCCATCTTGATTTCGATGTTGGCCTTTCGATTTGTAAAACGTTACAATCTAAAAAACAAACAAAAGAAGAAAAAAAACCAATGTGCAGAGTGGCGGGGTGTGTTTACAAAGTTCCCGGCTTTGTGAAAATACACTAAATAAACCACGCTGCTTGCGTAAATAACTGTTTATATAATGTGGAACAGTATAACCATGATTTGCACAAATCTTTTCTTTTTATGGCAATTATTTCTGTATTTTACATCACTGTCATTGTAACTGCAAGACAAAAAAAAGCAGTGATAAATGTTTTTGTTGTTTTTCCTGAACAACATGTACAAATACCACTGTTATCCTGTTTTACATGAGCCATTTACATCCATTTCTTATTGAAGGAAAATATGATTTTGACTTTTTGGTTGACAGTACCGGTCAGTTCCCACAAAAAAGAAATCCCAATACAAGTTTGAAAGCATTGTAGTCTACCATTATACTGTGCGAACGCAGCAATTAAGTCACAGCACCTTCTTTGATGTCGACGCCTTCCTCTTCATCCGGTTCAAGCTTGACGACTGCCTCAGTGATGGTGGCTTTGGGAAGGTCAGCGTCTGCGCTGAAGTCTGGCACACTGTGGCCGGAGTCCGAAGCTGGCTGACTCTCGTACGGCTCGGATTCTACCTCCGGTTCGGCCTCCTCTTCTTCGTAGTAGCCACCTGAATCTCTGCCTTCGTCTTCCTCCAGCAGCGCATCGCCATCACCTTCAGCGAACGCCTCAGCTGTGAATGCCCACAGAGAAAAAGTAATTTGTTTTGCTCTGCAGTAATTTGATATAGCCTTTGTTTATCGATTTATTTTTAGTTTAAACCGAGACTAAACCATTTGCCTCTTTTTTTCCATTCCGTATTGCTTACTGGCAGTCATTCTCCACTGACAAGTTGACAATTGAACACATGTCCATGCGATGAAAATGAACGGCAGCCAAACATATTTCCAAGTGGTGCAAATAGTTTCTACGTGAACTACAGTTTTGGGGTAGACATTTTTGTGTGAACCAATTATTGTGAAACTCACCAAAGTTGGCAGATTTTTCTGCAACCCTGCAATAAATGATTTTTTTGGATTTATATGTAGACATTTGACTTCACATATATTCATTTCATAGCAACATTCATTTTTTTCCTCCTGCTCGATGCCCTTTGGAAATAAAAGACTGTAGCGACTGCCACATACGACCTTATATTTTGTTTCATTTTCCACACTGCTTACCCTCATGAGGATGACGATATATTCGTTGAAAGAAAAATCGAAAAGAGCAATTGTGTGGTTCACCTTGCTCCGCTTCGGTTTCGCCAACGTCTTCACCACCGTCTTCGTAGTCCTCCGCGCCGTCGTCACCCTGCTCCTCGTCCCCTCCGTCCGGTGATTCGGCGAGGGCTTCCTCCTCCAGCGCCGCCTTGAGCCGCTCCACCAGATCTGCCTTAAGGCCTCTTGCGTCCAGGCCTCGACGCTGGAGCTCGTCCTTCAGCTCGTTCACTTTCAGTTTCTTCACGTCGAAACTCATCGCGTGGCCTTGCGCGCGCGTGTGTGCAGGACAATGGCTGCCAAGAAAAAGCGCGGGGATGAGACACTGCAAAGTTTTCAGTACTGCGTTAACTTACGAGGACGTTGCATTTGAGCGCCATCAACGGAGCGTTAGGCTAACATTAGCCATTGAGCTACATGTCTATAAATATCCAACACACGTTACTCACCGGGGGTAACTCGACCTAGCAACGAATCGATAATCGTTACCAAACCAAACTGACTACTTACACACGTATATAAAATCATTCAATTGCCGTTTTCGAGATCGCGATTATCGCTTCGATATTACCTAGCTAGCTAGCTAGCTGAGCACACGGTCCAGTGCGATGCAGTGACCACGAGTCGAAACGCCGCCGCTTGAAAAGCGCCAGTCCTAGACGTGAATTAGCTTCGCACGCAACTTAAACACTCGAGGCGTCGTTCGCTTGAGGAACAACAAAAGTTAGACGGTGCGTTGTGGAATTCAAGTCGAGGCCTACCTCCGTCGACGCGGTGTCGCTGGCAAATAGAAGCGTAGTTGCCGGCAAGAGCCACCACTGCCCTCTAGCGGCCCAGCCAGACAACGTGCCGGAAGTTGCGTTTCAACAATTTTCATTTCGTTTACTGTACAGTACTGTATCTCTTAATTATATTTTTGATATTGATTAAAAAATACCAACTACCACAGAGGTGGGCTTTGACAGTAAATAAAAATCTAGAAATTGGTTGCAGTGTCGTGAACGACAGCACACATGCTTTAAAAGTTTTGTCAGACATATACAGTACTTAAACGAATACTGGGTAATGTCGTATAAGAGGCTGCCCGCCGACAATTTTTATGACCAAAATGTTTTCTCCAATAATGCAGATGTGCTTTTTTTTTCTCCGTCTTTGCTGCGCATTAACTGGTCTGTGGTGTAAAAGGTTCGAGGCCTTTGCGTTGTGCTGAAAAAAATATATACAATACAATACATCCTGATTTATATAGTGCTTTCACAACAGCTGCAGCTGTAACAAAGCTCTTAACCATATAAATGCTCATGGTCTGACTCATTAATCCATTTGACATCAAGCCCAATCATTCAACCCCTAAACTATACAGTGGTACCTCTACTTACGAAATTAAGATGTTTTAAAAGAAATTTCTCAACAAGTAAGTAGAGACGAGTTTTCCATGTTAATGCCCTAATCCGTTCCAAGCCCCCCAAAATTCAGACATAAATGTTTTATAAAGCATAAAAATGCATCAAAACATGAAACAAATACATGTTACAATTAGATTATTGCACAATATATGAGAGTTGTGCAGAATGTAAAAAATAAAGAATAAAAATGATGGTCATTTACCTTTTAACTACGTCCTCATCGTTTTTTGCCCTGTTTAGTTCATGTTCTCTCTCAGAAGTGGTTTTTGCCTGGCGTTTTGTAAAGAACTGATCCAAGGACGTTTGCTTTTGTCGGCTTTTAACAATCCTTCGAAAATGTCCAAGGCAAACATCATCGTAGTGAGCGATCGCCCGACTGATGAAGACGTTTTCTGGGTGATTCTTTTCAACAAATTCGGAAATATCATGGAATTTTCCTAGAATGTCTTTTATTCGGGCTGATGGAATCATGGCTGCCACCTCTTCCTCCTCCTCTTTGAACTCCTGCACTGCCTTGTGTTGCATTGCCTCCAACTCCTTCAGCTCTGTCATTGAAAGCTCCTCATTGTGCTCCTGAATCAACTCATTGATGTCCTCTTCATTCACCTCAAGACCCATGCCCTTCCCCAGCGAAATAATTTCCCTAACTTCAGGCTCAACTTCACCCTCCCCTTCAAACCTCTCCATATCACGTGGGGCAACAGCATCAGGCCACAGTTTCCTCCAAGCTGCATTCAGGTTATGCCTGGTCACCTCCTGCCAAGCCGTGTCGATCATCTTGAGGCAAACAACGATATTGAAGTGCTGCTTCCAAAACTCACGAAGGGTAAGCTGAGTGTTTTCAGTAATGTCGAAACACCTCTTGAACAGGTGTTTTGTGTAGAGTTTTTTGAAGTTTGAAATTAGTTGTTGGTCCATGGGCTGGAGGATAGAGGTAGTGTTCGGTGGGAGGTACAACACCTTAATAAACGAGAACTCCTCCAGGATATCATCTTCAAGGTTGGGTGAGTGGGCAGGGCCATTATCGAGAACGAGGAGGCACTTGAAGGGGAGATTCTTCTCCTCTAGATACCTCTTAACAGCAGGGCCAAAAACCAAATTCACCCACTCAACAAAAAATTGACGGGTGACCCAGGCCTTGGGATTGGCCCTCCATAGCACCTGAAGTCTTTCTTTTAATATTTTGTGAGCCTTGAATTCTCTGGGATTTTCGGAGTGGTACACCAGCAGGGGCTTGATTTTGTAATCCCCACTGGCATTGGCACAAAGGGCAAGCGTAAGGTAGTCCTTCATGGGCTTGTGGCCTGGCATTTTAGTCTCTTCTGCTGTGATGAAGGTACGACGAGGCATCGTTTTCCACAAAAGGCTCGTCTCGTCGCAATTAAAAACTTGCTCTGCAACGTAGCCTTCATCACTCACCAATTGTTTGAATTTTTGCACGAATTCGTCGGCTGCCTTGTGGTCGGCGCTACTTGCCTCACCATGCCGAACAACAGAGTGAATTCCAGTCCTCCTTTTGAACTTCTCGAACCACCCAGGCGATGCCTTAAACTCCCGGTGTTCTTTCGCCGACGTTCCATCGCCTGCATCCTCCTTCACGAGGTCATTAAAAATGATAGTTGCCTTTTCGCAAATTATGGCCTTGGTCATCACGTCACCAGCCATCTCTTTCTGATTTATCCACACGAGTAACAACCTCTCCATCTCATCGTTCACTGCCGACCTCTTCTTCGAAATTACAGCGAGGCCTTTAGAAGGAGTTATAGCTTTTATGGCTTCCTTTTGCTTTAATAACGTGCCGATTGTGGATTTATTACGGCCGTATTCTTTGGCGAGATCACTCAAACGCATCCCCTTTTCATACTTTTCTATTATCTCTTGCTTTGTTTGTATGGACAAAGAAACTCTTTTCTTTTTCTTTTCTTTTCCTCTTTTCCCCATTACTTTCTTGGGGTCCATAGTGAATACAGTAAAAGTTTACCTAAAACTATCGGAACACCTCATGGCCCGAGAGGCGAATGAAAAGAACGCTGCGTAGACAAAATCTCGCTACCCAAATTGATACAGCCGGTAGAGGTCCCTCTTAGCCAATGGGATGCCAGGCAGATGCTCGGTAATAGCCAATGGCAGAGCAGCTACAGGTATGTTGCGTTCAGTAGACGCTGGGAGCTGCGAGCAGCAGGCCATGCTGTATTTTTACCTTTCATATCTGGAAAATTCTTTCGTAAAAAGAGGCAATATTTTCCTGTTGAGGCATTTCGTAACTTGAACATTTCGTATGAAGAGACGTTCAACAAAAACCTGAAATAAAATACTTGGAGAAAACAATATTTGTTTGTTTGTGTTAAATGAAGCATCAAGAAAGACAGTCATTGGGAAATCCTATATTTGTTTTGTTTGAGTGACACTAACAATTAAGTGGTTTCCTCTGCAAAAAATAAAATAAAATTGATGGCAAAATGTATTTACAGTACAAGCAAAATGATGCACAAATGTTCACATTTGACAAAGATCTATGACATTTTGATTTGTTACCACTTATGTCTGTATTCTGCCACAGCTATTGCTCCTTTGTTTGTGTTTTCACACCTATACAGAATAGTTTTGCTTTGTGTGGTAAGCCGTAAAACACTCTCCTGGATGCAAGGCAACACAAGAGGACGAGCACCGCATTCTGCTATCTTTGCGGAGGCCTCTGCGAGTGCACACCCTACACCTCCTTCCTGCTCGCTGCGCTCACTTATTCAAGTTTGTGTTTGCTTGAGCTGGCCATCTAGCCTGCTTTCCGGGTCAGTTCTATAGGGTGCCCTTTTGAATACCAAATTCCCACGCCACTTCTAATTAAGGAACTTCCATATAAACTGAAATCGGTTCCTTGAGATGCTCTGGCAGAAATGGGGTGTTGCATCAACCTCGTCCATACTCCTCCGATAGTCCTCTTGAAACAAAAGAGCCTGGAGAAAACAAGTTTTGTGAAAAGAAACAAGCAAGACAGTAACTGGGATGCCGAATGCTTTTTTTTTTTTTTTTTGCTTTAGTGATACCTCAAAAGTTTCAAAAGTGCTTTCATAAAAGAAAAAAATCAGGAGCAGCATTTGATGGCAAGATTTATTCACAAACATGAATGGAAACTTTTTGACATTTGACAAAAATATATAAACTTGAGTTGTCTATCGTAACGCATGTACTGTCACAGCTATAGCGAAGCTGTGATTTCACACCGATACAGAATAGTTCTGCTTCGTGTGATAAGCTGTAAAACATTCTCCTGGATGGAGGGGGACACAACAGGAGACGCACCACATTCTGGTATCTCTGCGCAGGCCTCTGCGCGCGCACACTCTACACCTCCTTCCTGGAGTCCTTGCTGGGTTTACGCTCTTGGCAGCTGGTTTCAAATATTCGAGTTTGTGTTTGCCAAGCTGTCCGTCAAGCCTGCTGTCCGGGTCAATTCTATGCGGGGCCCTTTTCGAACCCCGGATGTCCTCCCAGTCACCACAACTGTTAACCTTGGCGACCGCACGTTCCTCCTCCTCTTTTTTCACCTGTGCAAACACATTTCGCTTCACAGTCCAGGACTTGACTACGCTGCGCATGAACTCCAAGAGGGTTCTACACTCCTCTGGGTGCTTGGCACTGTATATGACATGAGCATTAAACATACATACTTGGAACAGGTAGGCGACAAACTTCTTGGACCAGTTCAGCGACCGTCGGACGAAGGGGTAGTATGCAATGCTTTGGTCCAACTTATCCACCCCGTTCATAGAGGTGTTGTATGCAACAACACACTCTGGCTTCAATTTAGAACCCTTGTCTTTGTGTCCCTTTTGCGACACTTCAACCTTCTGCATCCTGTCTTGGTGGCAAGTTGACACCAACCGTTTGCCCTGCCACGCTACTACCATTACCCTCTTATTATGCCGCACGAGCTTCTCCTCCACCCCCAATTCATTTTTTCTCACCATCCTAAAGATCTGAGGTTCCCCCCTATTCTTTCTAAGCATTCCACAGACATTGGTTTCCGCTCCCAGTAAAAGCTCACACATTGGCACAGAATTGTAGGAATCGTCCATATACAGTGTATAACCGTGACCTGGGAGGCGATCAAGGAGAGAGAACACAATGTCCGACGTAGTACGAGCTTCCTTGACATCAGGCTGCATGTTGAAACAATACCCACTGGCAGAGTCGCAAAGTATGTACGATTTGATTCCATATTTCACAGGTTTTTTGGGGTTGTACACTCTGAAGGACACGCGCCCTTTCCACTGCATCATACCCTCGTCAATGCAAATATTTTGCCCCGGCTGGTACATCTCCTTGAACTTTTCCACAATGTAGTCCAGCACGGGGCGGACTTTGTACATTTGATCACTGTCATCCTGTGAGGCATTGTCATTGTAATGAAGGAACTTCCAAATAGTCTGGAATCTGTTCCTTGGCATGGTCTGGCCGAAATGGGGTGTTGCGTCAATCTCGTCCATACTCCAGTAGAGTGAAACGCTTGGTTTTTTGATATAACTGGTGAGAAAAGTGAGTCCAAAGAAGGTTTTCAGTTCTGCGACAGACACGGGTTTCCAGGCATGACTTCTGCTAAGTGGCAGACCTTCAGACTGGGATAGAAAACACTGAGTAGCATACAGGTTGGTCTGATCGGCAATGTGTTGGAGAAGCTCATCCGTGATAAAGAGCTCCAGGAAGTCAGCTGGCTGGTTTGAATCCAGCTCCGCGGCAGCACTCCGGGGCCCAGGTGTTGCAGTGAAGAAAAACCTATTTGGTTGCCAGCCAGCTTCGTGCCAGCTACTATCTTCCTCATCCTTGCTATTCCACATAAGATCTATAAATTTTCCAAATAAAAAAAAAAAAAAACATAAAAATGTGGTTAATTTTGCAGTGTGTGGTGGAGGAAAAGAGTCGTTTTTATTATTTTCTTACCTTTGTTCAAACTGTCAACAAGTATGCAACTGGAATCACTTGGCGCATGACATGCAAAATACAGAAATATATACAATTACCGGTACAAAAAAAATGAGATGCCTGTATTTTTATTGTGGCAATTGGATGTGGAGAAGTACACTTTCATTTCTTTTTACCTTTCCTCTGCAGAGTCCCAACTGGAGGGGGATCCTTGTAGAATGTACGATCTGTGAATGAAAAGTCCTTCACATCAGCACTGGCAACTAACATTATAGCATAGTATAAAAACTGGAGGGACTAAATTGCATTCATTTGGCATGGACTGAGAGAGGGCAGAAGGAGTTTTGCTTTGATCACTAAAATCACATTAATTCCTCCCTCTTCGCTGTATCAAAGGCATTGCCCGGTTATCTGTTTGAAGGTATAATGCGGTAAAAAAAAATATACAGTATATCTATATATATTTTTTTTCAACAACTGGTCCTTAGACAAATGGTACCTTGCACATATGGTCATGACGATAAACTGCTAACAAACGTTTATTAAAAATCAGTGTATCACACGTCTGTACATTTCATAGAAAAATATTTATATACAAATATACGCACGCACGCACGCACACACAGCATTTCCACACTGTAGTCCAGCGCTGGGCGGAAGTAAAGAAATGTAAACAATTACCCCAACAATCTGGTTTCTTCATTGATGTGATGTGGGGATGCATTTTTTTTATCTTTCTTTTTCAGACTGCCAAATGGCGGGGACCCATGCAGGATGCACAATCTGTCACTTGAAAATTCCTTCCCGTAAGTGATAGTAACTGATGTTGCAGTATATAAACTAGTGGGACTAAATTTTGAGTGAGAGGAGAGAGAGAGAGAGAGAGAGAGAGAGCGAGAGAGAGAGAAAGTTCCCTGAACTTTTCCAACTTTCATCTTGCAATTCTCTCATTATCTGTCATCTTTTCATCATCTATGCTGATCTCCCACGTACAGAGTTGCCCCGCTGCCACCTTCAAGGTGAGCCCGCCAGCCCTTAGCATTAATCGACATCCATAGACATCATTGGCAGCGAAGAATGGTTAGAGTTCAAAATGGTGTGACGAATTATCAACATTTTACAAACAATTTTTAAATGGCCACTTGGGGAAGGGTCAGGGCTGGACCAAACGGGTTCAAAGACCGTACTAAAAACCTTACACAGGTTACAGTGTTGGGCTGCTTGTCCCATTCAATAAACAAGTACTTCTGCAACTGTGCTTCTCCTTGACCACACGCGAGGGCATTACAGTAACTTAATTTTTCATGTCTGAAAATCTGTGAATCTTAACTAGGGAAAAATTGTTACAAGTGAAGACACACTCCATTACTTCCAACGATGATGAATTCCTGCTTAACATATGCTCCATAAGTACACTGAGGAATTATCTGATGACCCCGATGAGTACAAAATGCACAGGTAAAGCACTTACAGCTCTTCTGAAGGCGCCTCTTCAGGAGGGGTACCCTGCTGCAGGATTTGAATCCTTTATGGCGGCACAGGTGCGCCCTTTTTCCTTCTTCGGGACCCTTACAGGTCGGTGCTGACATTGTTTCTTCTGTGCCAGGAGGTCTTTATAGACCTCAATAGCTCCCTCGATGGCGTTTTGAAACTGCAAGACCCGGGCCATTTGGGGATCATAATCTTCCGCCATTCCCTGCAGCTGTTCAGCAGCTGTCACCATGTTTGTCAGTCGTTCAAGTGAGAGGTCACTGTCGTCTTCTTCCGATGGATCCGCTCCTGCCTCTGCCTCCTCCTCCTCCTCTTCTTCCTCCTCCTCAACTTTGGCTTTCGTTATTTCAATCAAATCTTCGTTCGTTAGTGGATTTGCGTGTGTGTCGATGAGGTCATTGATGTCATCACGCGTCACTCCGTTGAAGCATTCCCCTCTGAGCAACTTGGCCAGTTCGACTGCCTCGTTAACTGCCGACAGACAAATTTGGTCTGGGGAGAAACCGACATCATTCTGGACACAATCGGGCCACAGCTTTCCCCAACAGGCATTTAAGGTTTCCTTCTTCATTTCCTTCACGGCCTTTTGGATATTTTGGAGACACGTTGCCATCGTGTAATCACGCCAGCACGTCTCTGGCGTGAAGGTTTCGTCAGAACCCATTGCCTCGACGAGGTGGCGGAGGATGTTACGTGCGTACAGAGCCTTGAAGGCACGCAGGACGCCTTGAGCCATCGGGTGAAACGACGCCGCCGCGTTTCGCGGGAGGAACTCGATCCGAACGCCTTTGTGGGATAGATTCAGCGTGTGGCCTCCCGTGTTGTCCATCAGTAACAGCACCTTGAACTCGAACCCAGCTTGGGCGAGGTACAACTTGACCGCTGGAATGAAGCAGTGGTGGAACCAGTCACATGTGAGGACTTTTGAAATCCAACCTCTGGGGTTGTGCATCCAATAAACGGGCAGTAGGTTTTTGTTTTTGTTCTTCAGTGACCTGGGGTTCTTGGACTTGCAAATTAGCGCCGGCTTTATCATGTAGCCAGCAGCATTGACGCACATGATCAAACTCAATCTGTCTTTGGGAGCTTGGAATCCAGAGGCTCTGGCTCCCTCGTCCATGATGGAGGTACGAGGAGAAATGCTCTTCCAATACAAGGCAGTTTCATCCATGTTGAAGACTTGTTCGGGCTTGTAACCTCCCCCCTCTATGATTGACTTGAATGTCTCCTTGTTGTACTCGTCGTCTTCCAGAGACACAGATGTAGCTTCACCGCACAGGGGAAGTTTCTTGAGATTGAAGCGTTTTTTAAATCTGTGCAACCAACCCTTGCTGGCATAAAATTCAGTGGGGTTGGCGGCAGATTCGGTTGCGGATGATCTTGCTTGAGGGTTTCCATAATCGCAAGGGTTGTCAGCATCTTCCGCAATCATGGCAAAAAGCTGTCTAGCCTTCTCTCTTATGTCCATGTCCAAAGGAACATTTTTCTTTCTGCAGTCAGTGATCCAAAGAGCCAACGCAGATTCCATCCGAATGATGGCTGCGTTTTGACAGGTTACCGCTCTTTTGGCTGAACGGTTGAAGGATACCGATGCGGTGTATCTTATTTTCTTTTCCTCTTTCTTGATGCAGCGTACAGTCGATTCATTTAAGCCGTAATGTCGAGCGACAGTGGCGTAACTCCGTCCTTCCCGAAGCATATCCAGGAGTTTGATCTTCTCTTGAATGGTCAGCATCTTCCTGTGGCGCTTAAGCTTTCTACCAGAAGCCTTCGGAGGTGCAGGATGCTTGGGGGCCATCGTAGGGCTTAAAACGAAACAAAAAGTGATGATGCCGCCGGCTGTTTTGTCCCGCATTGTGCCATTCTCAGACATCAAAATAAAATGAAATCCCACGAGCCGGCTTAAATGTTCATATTATAGGCGCATTTATTTTATTTTATTTTTTACTGTTGTAATCCTTACTTAAATGTCTACAATGTGAAATAAAAAAATGTAAAGCCCTATTGAAAATATGAAGAAAAAAATGTGTATGATACGCATGTTATTTTCGTGATAATATACAATGCCATGGATGGGCTCGAAAACTAGCATCATTGTTGTCGTAAATATAAACCTTCAAACAATATGTCGTCTCCTTTGCTTTTTAGTGTGTACATAGACAGCTGCAGGACATCACAGGAGGGGGAGGAATGTTGTCCAATTTTCAGATGACACCGCGCGGCTGCGACAGACCTCTTATCATCGTCACCCTTGAGCGCCGTGGGTGAATTAGTGTGAAGATCATTTTTGGGATGCAAATGTATGAAAAATTTTGGAGCGAATTATCGATTTTAGGCGGCACAGTGATATGTCCAAAGAAAGCATCATTCGTCGACAAAAGGCTAAACTTGTTGATTGGTACAAAATATTTGGGCATTGTGTCTGACTCAAAGCTTAAATTTGGCATATTTTAGGAATTCTCTCTCATGCCTTCGGGCAGACACTCCAATGTGCCCAAAAGGAAAACTAACTGGTCCTCAAAAGTCCTCCATTCCCTCAGTCATTACGCTTCTAAACACAGACTGTGCTCATCTTGAATTATCTCTTTTTTTTTTAATGATAGAAGTCATTTATTTGAATTTAATTCCTTCTTGCTCTTAATATTTATATTGTTCTTTTACACCGTCTTGCTCTTACCTCATTTGGTTTTATCTTATTGTATCTTGCGCTTGCATTTGTAGGCTACTTAGGCCCACATCTCTCTCTCTCTCTCTCTCTCTCTGTCCCGTGCTTCACCGTTTCTCTACTACACATTCATTCATGGATTAACCAGCAGGAGCTTGAATGTACACTGAAAAGCTACAAATGAATTGCCCCTTGAGGGCATAAATAAAGTTGTCTGAATCTAAATACAAACAGTACTTGAACACAAGCCGCAGCAATGCCTCCAGACAGAGTATCAACCATACAGACAAATATTCTTTCCACTCTGCGAAAAACATCTACTGTTACAGTAGTTGTTTCATTATCAAATCTATGGGTTGCATGTCAGTGTATTTTAATGCGCCCTCCCTATGCAAATTAGAAGTGCAACAATATCGTGTGGAGAATTATTTTCTTTAAAAAAAAAAGGTTACAAAAATTTGGGGGGTGCTTTTCAAGGGGCCCGTGTGGATTACAGTAATTGCATTCACAATCATTGCATTTGGGAAAGATGCTTTGAGACATGAGTGCTTTGTGTGATGAGCGTGGATGAATGGGGGTCAAATGTAAAGCAATTTGTTTGGAATGAAAGTCACTATTGGCTCATAAGAAGAGCCCATCAAACATCCTGTTGACACATTCACTTTTGGACAATTATGAATGAATACCTCCTCTTCTCGGGCCGTTCAAAGTGGTTGCGGCCCCTGCTTTCCCCGTGCCTTCGCTTTCGGCTATACTGCTCACTTCTCTCGGGCTGCGCCTTCAACTGCTCTGCCAGCCCGCTGCCATCTTGTTCATTGTTCGGCTCGGACCCAAGGACGTCCCGCCCCGCCTCGACGCCCATCTGTGGGCCGCCCTCAATTTTGAGGTCCTCTTCAATTTCTGTAATGAAGGACAATTAATGTTATTTTGGTCGGCCTGTGCCACTGCGTAGTCGTTGTGACAGGCTAATTAAACCCCTGTGAAGTTGTCATTTTGATTGTCCTTCTGGGTGTTCGGGGGTGGGGGGGGGGGCTGTAGGGCGGACACTAGGACCATGCTTCTCACCCAGCAGGTATACAGTAGGGGGCGTGATCATGTGAATGTCTTTGGCAAATTTGTAATTGTTTCAGATCCACTCGTTGGCAGTCGTGGAATGAATGAATGAATACTTCATTGTCATTGCACACTTGTTACAACGAAATTCCGCAGGAGCCTCCACCCCCAATTTCGTCGCGAAATATAAAAAAATATAAAAATATATAAATAAATACATTGCACTCCCCTAGACCCACACACAATGACAAGCACACGTTTAAAATTGATTCGGCACTAGTTAAGGTACAGTCAAAGACGTGTTTACAGTCAGTCGTGTGTGTGCTCCTTTCGACTGCCACAATATACAGTATACTTAAAATTTCTAGGTGAATATTTCATATGGCCTAATTAGAGCTTTGAATTAGTCAAAAAGTGACAAAATTATTTTCAATCCATGCCAATTTTTTTTGACAGTAGCATTTTCCCCAAAAACCTCACACAATTCATGTCAAGTGTACATTGTTTGGACGTGAACTTGAAGTGTGATAACTCAGTCATTTATGAATATTTTTTCACTTCCAACCACTCAAAATGTTCAGTGGCAACATGCCTATTAACCCTTAATTGTCTAAACAAACTTAATTGACTAATCATAAACACGTCTGCTGCACGCAGTGGGATCGGCTGGCCTGTGTGTTTGTGTGTGTGTGTGTGTGTGTGTGTGTGTGTGTGTGTGTGTGTGTGTGTGTGTGTGTGTGTGTGTGTACGTGTGTTAATGCGCTCTGCTCAAGCGCAAAGGCCCACGTGAGGCTTTTTTTTTTTATATATGGTATATGTTAATTGGTTGCTACTTCGTGGATTTTCGTTTATCGTGGGTGGTTTTGGTCCCCATTAACCGCGATAAACGAGGGATTACTGTAATGCCATTTTGAACATCTACATGTTTTCACAACTCGGGGGAAATTTGAGCTCCCAAGTGTTTACTTTTCAATGCTCTCTCTTTGATTGACAATACAAAACACATGAAAATGTACATAATATGTACCTGCAGGCCACGAAACTGAAGTGCCGCACCCTCTTCTGATGCTGACGTGTTCCTCCTCATTCGGTTCAAGTTTAACAACCACCTTGGCCACGGCAGCAGTTGTGGGAAGGACGCCGTCTGCACCAAAATCTAGCACGCTGCGGCCGGACTCAGACGCCGGCTTTGACTGTGCCTCCGCTTCCTTGGAGTAGCTGCCCGAATCCCTGCATTTGTTGTGTTGTAGCAGTGCATTGCTGTCGCTTCCAGCAAAGTCCTCGGCTGTGAATGCGCAGACAGACGTGAATTTAATGAGTTTGTTGCTCATATACATTTTGTAACTGCAATACACATTTTGTTCACTGTTTCAAGAAATATCTTGAACTTTAAGTAAGTGACCAAGATCAAATATGCACGCACTAGGTTTGGGCATTATTAGGAACTACTTCGATTTGATTTTGATTCTGCATGGGAGCCTGCGCAGAGTTGTGTGCAGTTGGTAGAGAGCGCACTCGAACCAGTAGGGATGGAGAAATCAAAACACTTAACCAGTGAGGACTGCTTTTGGGGAAGAAAATCTTCCACAAGGACTAGAGCAGTGGTTCTTAACCTGGGTTCGATCGAACCCCAGGTGTTCAGTGAGTTGGTCTCAGGGTCTCGACGGAGCCTCTGCTATGGAGAGCGTAAGACACATGCGACTCAACATGTTAATTAGTTATGACACGCCCGCTTGGCCATCACTGGCTGCAGATGATCACATGACATTGCTTGTCCAATCAGTGCTGTGGGAAATGTGGTTCGCTCAGTAGTCAAGAGTGATTGTCGTGTTGGTACGTCGTACAATTAAAAAAAAATAAAAGTATACAAGTATATTTACTTTTTTCTGTTTTTAATTTTAAATAATTTAAGTTTTTTTATATCTTGAATTTTTAAAAAAATATATATTTATTTTTCACTCATGAAAGGTTCGGTGAATGTGCATATTAACTCATTCACTCCCAAAGACGTTTTTAGACGTCTTTCCAGACTTGGTCGAGATTTGGCTGGTACTGAATGAGTTAACTGGTTGGATTCGGTGTCATATAATATGCTATTATATGAGTAGTGCTTTATGAAAGGTTGTACTGTAATACGTCATACTCCAGTTGATTGACAGGTCCCGCCTATAAAGGGGGAGTTCCAGGGAATGACTGTTAGAGTGAGCACACTGCATGTTTTCGGCTACGTCACGTTGTTATTAAAAAGTCGCATTAAAGGTGAAGTTTGTTTGCACCATCATTACATTCGGTACCATTAAAAAAGTTTAAGAACCACTGGACTAGAGTAAGGAGTAAGGAGACTGGACAAAGAAGCAGGACGCTTTCATCCGCGCAAAAATAAGCAGCAGCCGTCAAAAGAGGCTCCCGTGTGCACGAACATCATTTGCCTCATGCAAATGCCACACCACAGCGAAAGTGTCTGCGCAAAAGCGCCTGCGCAAAAGCGAGCGAAGTGAAACTAGAGTGGGGGTATTACAAACTATTTGTGTCACTTTGTATTGTGTTTACACTGTTAGTATTACCGGGTACCTCTCACTGGTGCAGTCTGTCGACCCCTCCTGGGTATAATCATACCACTATCCTGGTACAAAAACATTGGTCTTCACCTTTTTTCCTGCCAGGAAAATCTCAAATGTAAATGTTTGGTTTACCTTGCAAGTCCGTGAGGGGTTCCTTCTCCAGGGCCGTCTGAAGCCGCTGCATCAGGTCCGCTTTTAGGCCTCTGGCGTTCAAGCCGCGACGCTGGAGCTCGTCCTTCAGTTCGTTCAGTTTCAGTTTCATCACGTCGCAACTCATTGCGTTGCCTGGCGTGCGTGTGTGCAGTACAAATGCTGCAAAGAAAGAGCGCAGTGATGAGACATGGGAAAGTTTACAGCAGGGGTGGCCAACCCCGCGGCTCGCGAGTCGCATGCGGCTCTTTGACTGGTTCAATGCGGCTCCCGGGCTTTCACACGACAAGCGTCGAAAACGCCTCGGCAGTGGCGATGCCATTCAAAAAAAGGCGCAAACTACACAGAACGTACGACGTCAGCCTATCATCGCACCGTTACTTGATCAGAGATGAAAGTGGACTTTTCTGAAAATTCCGGGGGGGAAAATATTATATATATATATATATATATATATATATATATATATATATATATATATATATATATATATATATATATATACACACACACACACACACACACACACACACACACACACACACACACACACACACACACACACACACACATGCCTGGCCGATCACGCATGAATTAGTTTACACAAAAACACTATTCAAATACTCGACATTCAACGATTAATCTTCCTTTTGTGTGCACACGTGCACTCTTTGTGGCTTCCGTTCTCGCCGAAATTTCGAAATCCCCGAGTAATGGCGAGGCCACGAGAATGCGAAGCGAGGGTATTACTATAGAGGGCTCCGTCCTTTTAGCAATTACCCACAATGCACTACCGGCGGCCATATTGGAAGGCTGTTATAAACAAGCCATACACGAAGCCATAGACTTTGTGTATGGCTTGTTTATAACAGCCCTCCAATATGGCCGCCGGTAGTGCATTGTGGGTAATTGCTAAAAGGACAGAGCCCTCTATATGTCGATCAGAATCGACTGGGAGCCAGCGAACTGGTCCTAAGTCTGGGGGTGGGAGGAGGAAATGGGTGGGGGAAAAAAAGATGTGTTTGTTTGTATCTTTAGCTTTCATTCATTTTCGGCCGTTTCGACTGTTGCCCATCGTAGTGTGCGTGTATATGTGTGCGCGTGTGCGTACGCGCGTGAGGAAGGGTATGATGTGGCTCTTTGCAGTAACACAGTAAAAAAATTTGGCTCTTCGTCTCCGACTGGTTGGCCACCCCTGGTTTACAGCGTTGAGCTGAACTTATAACAAGGATGCCATTAGTGGTGCATGGCCTAACGTTTGTAGTTTCGCTACATGGCTACTAGTGATGTGTCGTTCGCGAACGAACCGGCTCTTAGAGCCGGCTCTTTGAAGTGAACGAGAGGAGCCGGCTCCTAATAGGGAGCCGCTCTTAATAGGAGCCGACTTTTTTTTTCTCCTGTTTTTTTCCCCCCTTTCGGTTAAAGCCGCACGTGATTGGTCAAGATCCGTTGTAGAAGAGGGAGGGGAAGGGTACACGCACACGCACACACACGCTGCAGTGAAGAGAAGGGGGAGGAGTAAGAGACACAGCAGCACACTGAGCAGCACACGAACAGGAGAGACAGAGACGAGAGAGAGCTCGATAGCGCTACAGTACAGAGAAAAAAACAACACAGTGGAAAGGTGAGAAAATGGATAGGAAACGCAGTGAAATTTGGACTGATTTCAACTTAATTCATAGTTCAAAGGCAGCGTGTAGACTGTGCAAGGTTAAAATATCCAATATCAAATTTTAATTTATAATTTGTTCTGTGGTAATCAAAGCTTATGTTGTTTTACTGTAAATAGTTAAAAGCTTATAAATATACACAATCAGAGATTGGAACTTTTTGTTGACCTTGTTTTGAGAGGGGTCTTTGTTTTTGTACTTTGTAATTTATTTTTTGTAGCACTCCATGTTATGTTCAGAAGAATATAAATAAAGCCATATAAATAAATATTTGATATACTGTAGATTTTTTACATTCGTAATTCATTTTACACATAATTGTACATTATTTTTGGTAGTAAATTAATTTAAGCAAAAAAACAGCTGAGGAGCCATTTGGGAGCCGAAAGAGCCGGCTCTTTTTAGTGAGCCGAGCCAAAAGAACCGGCTCTCTAAAAAGAGCTGGAATTCCCATCACTAATGGCTACAAATAAAACGGTTAACTAAACGGGGGTACATTCAACCTACTATCTTAGTTACAATTATCAAACAAAACGGACTAATAATTAC
Organism: Hippocampus kuda; assembly: GCA_901007745.1. NCBI lineage: Eukaryota > Metazoa > Chordata > Actinopteri > Syngnathiformes > Syngnathidae > Hippocampus > Hippocampus kuda. The sequence continues at coordinate 13,010 of CAAKHF010023902.1, read as the reverse complement.
ACACAGGTTATACGTCCACTTGTTTGTCGTTTTCAACTTTATCGCCTATGTTAGCTACCAAGCTTCACTACTGTGTAAAACGTTACCGCTTGATATGCATAAGCAAACGAGAGTTCGCATCCGGGTGTACACTGCGTAGCGTTCGTGTGGTGTGGGGGGAAAAAAAACAAAGGCGACGAATCGTCGAATTCAAGTCCAGAACTACCTCATCCACGCCTCGTCTCGCGGCCAACAAAAGCGTCAGTTGACGGAAAAGGCGACGACTGCCCTCGAGAACTCCAGTCACGTCCAACCGCCGGAAGATGTGTTGAGCGGAAAAGAAATTGTCACTTTTAATTAGTGATGTGCTTCTCGGGTCGAATCCCTAAAGCGTGTACCGAATAATGTAGATGAGAGATTCATGAACGGCGAGTCGATGCGCGCGTTGATGACGTACATGGTGACGTTTGAAGCCCCGTGAGGCAGAAGTACCACGTGACTGATTCAGGAAATGATTCGATTGTGAGCGTATTTCGAAATAAAAGCTACTAAGAAACGCTATGGATTCCCCTTCACTTTTTGTGTTTTCAGGTCACTCATTGCGCTACTTTTTGGCATTCGATTCGACGAGCTTCTTTTTTGCGATGGAACCAGCAAGAAAGAGGATATTTTCCCCTGTTTGGGAGCACTTTGAGCAGATCTCACATCAGAAGGTAATGCACTGCAATTACTATTTAACAGATTCCAATAATGAATAAAATAAATTGTGACAACACATAAAATTCACATTTTTCTTTTCTGATTACTTTTAGGTGAAGTGTCTGGTGTTTTCCAAGGTGCTTAGTTACATATATAATAACACCTCAACTCTGGTCAGGCACTAGAGTCTTGCCTGGCAACAAGGAGACCAACCAGGTTGAACCGGCTCATGTAGGCCATTTATATTCATAGCCCTACAATTACACTGGATGGTTTGGGGGGGGGGTTGTTTTATAACTCTGACATGTAATTTAATTTAGCTGAGAAAGTTGACTTGGCTGACCTGTTGATGGATATGGTAATTGAGGATTCCCAGCCGTTTTTCTTGGTGGACGGCAGTGGATTCAAAAAGCTTATGAAAGCTTTAGCTCCTTCCTATGTTCTACCTACACGGCAGGTATGTATGTCACAACATGAAGCACTATACTATCGGATTAACGATTTCAATACTTTTCAATTCAATAAATTATACTTTTTTTTAGACTTTGAAAGCCATGGTGGAAAAAAGGTACAAGGAAACCAAGGATAAAACAAAAGCCATTGTGGCTAAAGCAGCTGCATGTAGTTTGACATCAGATATGTGGACTTCCATCAATACTGATGCCTATCTAGCTGTGACATGTGATTTCATTGATGAAACCACGTCTCTCCAATCTGTTGTACTGGGGGTGCAACATTGCCCTGATAAATGCTTGGGAGCAAAATGGAGACTGAAGTGAAAGCTGGAAAGAAGTGGGTGTGTGAGAACTCCCAACAACCAATCAGCGCAGCGCTCAGGCAAGTAAGCATCCTTTGATACGCCTTGATACGCCTTTTGAAGTTGCATGCACACTGCAATGCAATGACCGCTATGAGCGTGCATTCAAAAAGTGCACGTGCATGCGCGGACACCCTGAATATGTTCATACCCACACACAAACACATAGTAAGTGGAACGGAGTGATACTTAAATATGACGGAAGTGACGCAACAGCGCACAGTATGGCACAAGCTTCCCACCGTAGCTCAGGCAGAGCAGACAAGGAAATCGCATGTTATGTCCGAGACCGAGACCCCAATGCGACTTCACCTTT
>CAAKHF010023902.1:0-10104 GCA_901007745.1 Hippocampus kuda | reverse complement strand
CCCCCCCCCCCCCCCAGACCCCTAGACACCAAATGTGTCACACCCTAATTACTGTCCATTGTATTCCTAAGTACCCATCAACGAGTGGGTACTTACCCACTGACAAAGACGCAGCTGGACTGCACAATCTCAAATGCGGTGTCGACATCATGGACCAGAAATTGCGCAGTTACTCTGTGCATGAAGGTACAAGGAGATGGCTGATGGCTGTTTTTTATAACCTCCTTGACATGGCTGCCACAAACGCACATGTTTTGTACACAGCATGTACAGGATCAATAGAAAGTCGCCGATTGTTCATGCTGGAACTTTCAGAGGAGCTCAAAAGGAGACTGATAGAGGAAAAACAACAAGTGGAAGAGCGTAAACAGCTGAGCCGTAAGAAGAAAGTTGAGAGTCAGCAGATAAAGAATATGTGCCAGGCACGCTTACACTGCAATAATAACAAAAGTACTCGGTGGTGTTGTTGTGCAACCTGTGGCAAATTTACTTGTGGCAAATGTAGGCGGACTTCACCTTGTGACAAATGTGAGATGTGAAGATTGTGTGGAACAATTGTTTGCTTGAAACATTTGTCCCGCTTGGTACCTTTGTCCTTTTTTTTTTTTGCTTATCTTTTGTGTGAAATAAAAATAGTCTTTTTTAAATTATACAGTTTGTTGTTTTTCTAAACTGAAATTGAAATGTGTGTGGTGCTAATTTTATTCCTCTGTCCTCTAAAATTTTAGGATTGGCAGTATGCAAGTATGCCCTCCGTAAAATGACTGACCATTATAAAAATAATTCTCATGGCAGATAAGTAAAAATGTTTCTTGACTAAAAGCCAAGACAGGAAGATTGTGGAGGGCTGTTGAGAATCAAATACGCAGGGCTGAGGATGCACAATTTGCAATTCAATGGACACCAAGAGTACCTTGAGTGAAATTTGCAAGTTCTTGAAGAGGGGGGTGGAATGGAGCAGAAGTGGAAAAACCCAGGACGTCCACTCCAGAGAGCACATCCATGGTTGAGTTTCTGCAAAGACAACTAAGAGAGAAGCTGAACAACCTGCAGTATTATGTTTCTGGCTACTCTGCTTGACCCAAGGTTTAAAAAAACTAGGCTTCTAATCCCCATATAGCAGCAGAGGCAGAAATAAGGCTCACGATAAAATGCACAGCTATTATGAGGCGCACAGCGTCCTCATCTACTTCATCATTATCACCGTCATCATCATCATCAGAACCTTCCCAGTCTGTTGGAGGTATTTAATATTTCCCAATTGTGCTAATATTTAATAATAATTACTAAGATCTGTTGATCTTTTCTAGGAAGCAAACTGTGGTATCATTTTGATACCTCAATCCATCAAGCAAGAACCACAAATGTCACGGCAAATGCAACAGTTGAGGTGCAAACGTTTCTTGGAGCACCAAACATCCCCAGAGTTGAAAGTCCCCTTCAGTACTGGGAATCACAGAAATTTATGCTTCCTATTCTACACCAACTTGCTATCTCATATCTATGCACCCCTGCTTCATCAGTACCATGTGAAAGAGTTTTTTCAAAAGCAGGTGAAATTGTCAGCAAAAAAAGAAACCGCCTGAGTCCATAGACTTTGGAAAAAATAGTTTTTCAATAAAAATGAATAAGCACTTTATTTTACCTCCTTTTCACATTTTCACTTCTTGCGTGAGCACAAACATAGACAAAGTAACGCAGAACAATTCATGTCAAAACACTCTTCAAATATATATTTTTTGTATTCAGAGCACGATTTACACCCCATCATTTTATTGCATGCACCAAACATGTTATACATTTTTCTGTCCACATGATAGCGTAGTCGAGGAAATGAATCATCTTGGAAGCCCCTACGTGTGTATGAAGTATTTCCCTGCAGGGTTTGACTGCTTTATGGGGCTTAATTTTGCCATCACTACTTTTAATCATTTCACCTTCAAGTACCAGATAGTTGTATTTTATTTACAAAATAGTTTGAACATTTAGCAATTTGTTGCAGTGAAGTGATGAATCACGTGCTTTACAAAGTGACGTGGCTGTAAAGCATCCTGGGGAATGTAGTTCGAGAATGCCCACGACAATCGCCATCTTGCCTCTTCAAAATAGATAAAAGGTGCACATAAGGCATTTGTACGAGCCTTAAGACTGACAGTCAAAATACTCCATTTTCTAAAGTAATGAAGAATAAATGATTGAAATAATTTAGAGGCACAGCAGCACCTCTCAGATGTTGCAAGTTCTAATCTCAGCTCAGGTCTTCCAGTGTTGAATTTTGCAGTCATTGAGACTTTGCATTTTAATTAACTAACCTATACGTGGTTGCTGTGTCGTGAATGATTCAGCCCAGTGCTTAAAAAGAAAACATGGTGTGCCGAAATTACACACAGAATGGAGACTGAGAATGAAAATAAAAATGAGCAATGTTCTGAGTGGCAAGGTATTCATTCATCCCTTACAAAGCACTCCTGACTCACCATAATATTTCACAATTTTTATTAAACCGCAACATTGAAGAAAAATGAATACGTACAAACATGTGGATCTTATTTGACTTGTAATCACAACAGGACTACACGCCTGGAGTAGCATGCTTTTAGTCAGGGGAGAGGAGCTTTGAATCCAGCATATTGCCCTGCCGCATCTGGAACTCCCTTTGGATTCGTTGCACCACACAAGAGGGAATAACGACACGAATCTTCTTTCCAAGATACCCCCAACACCAGCTGACAAATGACCTGTATGCCAAGTTCCTGAAACGGCTGTCAGCAGAGGATAAATCAGTAATTGTTCCAAATTCTGTGAACACAACTTAACTTCAAAATGTCTCTCATTGGTTATTGACAACATGGTGTCTAAGCTTATACGATATGGTCAAGTATTCAAACGTTGTAATGTAGACATTCTTTCATCTCACTTACTTTTCATAGCCTCTAACTTGCAAGTTCCCATACTGTGCCCGATAAATGTTCAGGGCATTTTGCAGGGAATAGATATTCAGGCAGACTGGAACAAACCCTGGGTGGTGGGTCATGCAGTTTACAGGTGGATCTGCCTCTTCCATTCTTCTGGTAACCTATGGGGTCAGATGTTCGAGGTAGACATATACACATTTCTTTTTTTTTTTTTTTTACTGAAAGAGCACAACCAAAATGAAATCACTATCACTCATTGTGGCACTGGTTTACCATTGGCGTCTCCCTGCAGCACACATTCTCCAACTCAGTCTGCATTGTAGAGCAATTCCCACAGGTGCACCTGTCACAAATGTTAAAGGCATTTGTTTGCCAGCCATCGATGAAACATTCGCCGACTGACACACTTTGTATGAACGCGTGCGCCACACGATAGTCACCAAGCCCACTTCCACATGTGCATGTATTGGAGTGGCTGTTTTGTGTGATCACGTGTGCTTGTTTGTAGAGTTTTTGTCCCCTAAATCCATACTGTGTTCCCCCCTTCCTACCCTTGACAGCAGCTTAGTCTGGGCCACCCACTTCCTTATATTTTCTTTTAAAATCAGTGCACTGAAAAAGGCGACCCGGCACACTTCCTGTGCTCCGTTTATTAGCATGTCTAGTCACCTCATGGACAACCTGCTAGCATTTAATCTAACTTTGATGGGTTAAAATTACATTACCATTCTGAAACGTCCATCGTTGTACGAGTTTGAGGTTGTTGTTGTTGTTCTTCAGTCTCTTCATCAGACTCTGGGTCAAAGACGTAGGGTAAAATTTCTGCTGGTCTTGTTGGGGTCCTAACAGGATGGAAGCAGTTTCCGGTAAGTGATCCAATCACTGCCAAGATGTTCTCTCTTTGCAAACTAAGGAGAACGCTTGAGTCCTTCAGTGCTAAGATCATTTACATTTCAAATAATGAGCGAGCCAGCCGTATCATCTGCCACGCATGGATTAACTAGAATAACTTCAAAAAGGGCATCCTCGCCATTTCCAGCATTAGACATCTTGCAAACCTGATAACAGGACATAACGGCGACTTTCAATTACTTCTAAATTTTAATAACAACTCTGCACATTTGAGATGTAAAAAAAATAAAATAAAAATTTAAAAATGCAGAAAAATTGTGGAGAAAAAAAAAATCAAATGCTGCGTGCTTGTCCGCTAAATGTGCTGAAAACTTCTGCAACCTGGAAAAATGGAACGCTACTTTGTCCACCATTTTTCTTTTGACGACGCATAACATGTTTGAGGTGTGAAACAAAAATGCCCCCTTAAATCCTCATGGGGCTTTTCCACCCCGACAGCAAGGCGCACTGAAGCGGCATCGCCATCAACGCCTTTGAAAAGAGTCTCCACTGGCTGAAAGAACTGTCCATCAAACTTCTGCTTCAGACATTCACTTCTGAACAACTAATGAATGAATACCTCTGCTCCTCGCCGTGCTCAGGGTAGTTGTAGTCCCCGTTCTCCTCACGCGGTCGCTTTCGGCGGTAGTGTCCGCATCTCTCCGATTGCAACGTCGTCGGCACGGCCAGACTGCCATCATCATGTCCGCAATTTGGCTCTGCCCACCCGGCGCTACCAACGGCCACCAGGGCATCCTCCATTTTGATCTCCTCTCTAATTTCTGCAGCGAAGGACAATGAATGTCATCGGTTGATCTGTGTCCCAATCAGAGTTTTAAGAGTTTGGCCTTTTTCAATGTACGGTAGTTAGTTTCTATTTAATTTTGCCTTTTTTTTTTAAATTCAGTTAGAGTTTCCCTAAAATTAGCATCAGTTAGTCTCAGGCGCAAAATTTAATTTGGATTTTATTTTGTTAAGGGAAACGTCCCCTCCCACCCACTTAGTTATACAGGAAGTCACTTGGTCAGCAACCCTAACCTTGGTCCCAATTAGCTTCTCTCTCAAATCCCATTACTAACGACACACCACTTTTCCGCTATCCTGCTTTTTATAACAGTTTTATGACGTTGACAAAAAGATAATGTTAAGAAATTATTCCTCTCTGTTAGATTTGAACGAAACAATGTAGTATGCTGTTGAAGGTATTTACAATCACCTTTAGTGCCCCCTCCCCCCCCCACCACTTTCAGAACGTTCGTTTATTCGACTGTCTGTCGAGCCACAAGCAATTTACTCTGAGCAGCTAATCGGATGCATTCCACTCTATCTTCCACGGATCTAGCTACAGTATCAACACATAGACATTGAGGTCCCTCTTGGCCAATGGCAGAGCAGCTATGAATATGTTGCGTTCAGGAAACTCAGAGCTATGAACGAAATAAAAATTGTCACTCTTCCAGTAAAACTCATGCTAATAAGAGTCACTTACATGTTGCCGTTTTGTATCCAATGAGAGTAAATAGCGGCGCGGACAGAGTTATTCCGTAGTATCGAGCCGGGCTTGCTCTTGTTTGCGCCACTGCGTGCTTCTGTATGGCTTCCGGGTTCCGGGTAGTGGAAATTCCGTTGTTATGAATTGATCGTTAATGTAACATCGCAGTCGAAATTTTAATGCAGATTTTTAGTCTGTTATCTCAAGATGTATGCACAGCAGGGGAAGTCTGGACCTTGTTCTCATGCCAAGATCGAATTGCATCGATCTTTCTTTGTTTCTGGTTTTTACATAAGCGGCAGTATTGCCCGCCTCATTATCATATTGTCTCTATATAATCTCATGACTGTTTTTTCTACGCTTCCTGACTAAAATCTGAAACCCTCAGGAGCCCGAATCGATTCGTAAACTGCAGCAAAGACAAATAAACCCTTCGAAGGTACTGTTCATTGTCTCCGGCATGTATTTGGGTAATCAACATCCTCACCGTCCGAAATTCAACGAACACTCGGAAGAAGAGAAAGGCCTCTCTTCCCCCCAACATTAACATTGTAAATTAAACTGAAAATGAACCAGGGTGTGTCTGGAATTTAACTGCCACTCACCTGGTTTGATGTCACCATTTTCCTCTTCGTCTGGTTTAAGTTTGAAAACTTGTTCGGCGATGGCGGGCATATTGGGAAAGTTGGAGTTGGCGTTCAAATCCACCACGCTGTGGTCGGAGGCGAACACTGGTTGGCTGTCGCACGGCTCACATTTGACCTCTGGCTTGGTGTCCTCTTCCTCGCAGTAGCGGCCCCAATCTCTGCCATTGTCTTCCTCTAGCAGCGCAAATTTATTGATGAGTTTCTTGCTCTTTCACGCGTCATTTTTTTTTTTTTTTTGCTCAGTCAATGTTTATACATTTGAACTGAAATTGAGAGCGGTGATTCTCACACACAATTACAGTTTTGTTTTTTTCGCTTCTTCGTGGCACATTTCTTGTTAACGCTTGCGTTCATGGATTTTTCTTACAATGCAGTCTTATTTATCCAAAAATGTTTTTTTCGGCTTGAGGTGTGGTAATCGTCACCCACCTTGTTTGATGTCAACACCTTCCTCTCTGTCTGGTTCAGGTTTTATGACTATATCAGCGATGGTGGTCTTATTGGGAAGGTTGGCGTTCAATTTCGGCAGACTGTGGTCGGAGGCGAACACCAGTTGGCTGTCGCACGGCTCACATTTGACCTCCGGCTTTGTGTCCTCTTCTTCATAACAGTTGCCCCGATCTCCATTGTTGTCTTCCTCTAGCAGCGCAAATTAACTGATGAGTTTGTTGCCCATTCATCCCAATTTTTACACTATACTCAGCATATGGCTTTAAGTTTGAATTTACATTTAGAGCAGTGATTTTCATTTACAACAAGGTCAACCCAATTTCCTTTTTTCCCCTAGCTTCTGCATGGCAAATTTGTTAAAAAAAAATATTGAAATTATTTTGTACCTCGCCGCGGCGACTTGGCCCTGGCGTTCTCCTGCAATGCAGCCAGGAGCCGCTTCACCAGGTCCGTCTTCAGGCCACTGGGGTCCAGGCTGCGGCGCTGGAGCTCGTCCTTGAGCTCGTTTACTCTCAGTTTCTTCAAATCGTCTAGCTTGTGGGTCCAAACGTCCTTTGTACAAAATCTAGGAAGGAGAAAAAATAAAGGGCACGAGGATGAAAATCTGGACAGTTTAACGTCTATTATTCTGTTTATTTTACACATGCAGCCAAGCGTACCTCAGGTTCAGATCATCGAACTCCGTTCTCGTGACCGCGCTGTCCTCTTCAGCTTCAGCGGAAAAGAGAACAGTTCAGTCGAGCAGGGATATGAATCAAGAGTGAAAAAAGAATGACTGTTGAGATCAGCAGAGGGTCACAAGGTGGTCTTAGTTTTAAAATGGTTGAAGATGCCTGCCTTAAATGTTTGAACCATCACTTACCAGGATTGTGATCCATGCTGTTGACTTCCTCTGGAGCAAGAGCAGGGGGATTTGGTGGTGCAACCAAATCCTTTGCATTGCGTTTCTTTTTTCTATGGTTAAAAAAAAAAAAAAATTCCAAATAAATTAATTCACAGAAATACTCATCTCCAGATGGAAAACACTTCATTCCTCACTCACAAATCCCATATTAATTATAACATATGTGCTTTACAGGTACATTGGCTCTGACTGGTCAATCATCGGAGTGATGAATTCTGGGCCTCCTGTGAATCAGCTATTTTGATGATAGTAGGTTGGCCGTGAACTGGTGATTTATAGGCTGCTGTGTCACGGTTCGGCTGGCTTCCACATTAACTGCCTCCCCATTCCATCTGTGGCCATTAAGGCAATGTCAGTCCAGTAACTTTGTGTTTCCTAATCAAAACTCCATTTCTTTCATGGGTGAAATTTTTAATTCTAACCCCAACCTCTTTTTTTTTTTTGATTCATTTGACCTCTTTTCCTTATTGAACTCTCCTGCTTTTTACCCTCATCATAACCTTTATTTTTATGGGGCCTAATCATTTTACCAATTGTTTTTCTTTCACATGCTGCATCGAAATGGTTCAACTGCATAACTGTTAGTACGTGAAACAGAACAGCTTGTTTACAACTCCCGACTGACTAGCTGCAAGAAATTTTAGACGGAATAAAAACGGCACGATCAGGGTGATCGCTCGACCCACTGCTCCAGCAGCTGGCACATTTTAAACGTCGCAGATTTCATACGGGTGCTATTTGTGGATTTTACGACTACATAAGGCACGCTGTATTATTTGAGGCAGGCATGGTAAAACATACAACTACCTTATACATACGGTAGCTTGCGGTTGTTGCGGAAACTCAGCTTCGTCTTCTTAACTTTGCGAAGCTCATTTTCCTGCTTCCTCCACTTGCGAACCATGGATTCGTTGATATTGAATAATCTCGCGGCTGCTCGATTCCCATGTTCGTCCGCGTAATCTATAGCTCGCAGTTTAAACTGTGCTTCGTAAGCGTGTCTCTTCACCGGTGTCATTTTCTGGGTCCTTAGCCAAACCGATATTTCGCACAATGCACATCCTGGCACTAAATACATACTGGGGGCGTGCCTTTAGCGGACTCCTTCACACGGGCCCTTCCCCCTTTAACGTCCGTATGCTGTCTTCAGTCACGTCCGCCTTTCCTCTATTTAAAGAGCGTGTCGAAAGAAAATGGTCTCATATTTGTAGTTCTTCCTCGATTCGCGGAAAAAATGTTGCCGGTCACTGCAAAAATAACCGCTACGAATGGTTAATGAATTGCTTAAGTCAAATGAGACAAACCATTTGTAAAAATTAGTAATTCAATTTTTGCCTCAGGGTTGTTTTTGAATTGTGTGAGGAGAAATAGAGGGCACAAAAATCAGAATTCTCGTAGTCCAGAGACGACTGACCTGTAAAATGAAAGACCCACAAAAGCCAAACAACTACTACTGATGGGACGATGATACCTCAAGGAGTGTATTGACCCACTTCACACTGTGCCCGCGCTGTATTGACAGTGTTGGTCACCCAATAGTGACCCCTGCAGTAGTTATAAAATCATTGCAAGTAAAGGATTGTCAATATACTCCTTTAGGTATCATCGTCCCATCACTACTGACCACTGAAACCCTAAGTCTTGAAATAATGAGTAAATTAAACCAAATAGCCATGATAACTTACCATATATAAAATGAGTTTAGAGCCACAAGCTCTTCTGGTGTTTCTGAAATGGTCTGTTTCCTCTTGGAATTGAGGGGGAAAGAATTACCAGTACACTCCGATTCATACACCCGTAAACACAACAGCTAGGACATATAACAATGGCACGCAAAATAACAATTAAAAAAAAACATCTTGACAGCCTCTTTACGGTTGGTAAATTGAGTGGAAAAAATACCGGAAACCAAAGGCAGTCGGAAGTTGCGTTTTTATCGAGTTCCACAGCGTTTATTTTAAATAATTACTTTGTATAGATGACTTTCAATGTTTGCAAACAAAAGTGACATCATTAAGATGCGCGCGCATCTAGGTGGCAAAAGCACTAGTCGATGAACAATGTCCGCTCATGCACCACTGCAGGTCAATAGATATTTACAAAGCTGATAAAGAAGCTTATTTGAATAAGCTAACACTGACATCAGGGTTCAGCTACCTGATCCTTACTCACTACCTGCCAGTGAGTGGCTGAATGATACGTCACGCTGGTGTAGTTTGGAGTTTCCAAACATTTACATGTACAAGTACATTTACATGTACTTTACTGATAAATACCCGAAGTGTCTTTACACACGAGACTCTCAAAGCGTACAAGAGTCTTGATGCTTATAATTACGTGGTACTGTATGGGGTCATGTTCAGTCGGCTCTTTTTCATCAAGCTACTGAAAACTGCGACAATTGTTTCCTGAAAGCTGAGCTCTTGCCCAGTCAAAATCAGGGACAAAAGTCTCAGTACAGTATTATCAGGCCTGCTTATGTGTGAATAAGAAGACCGGCTCCATAATGACAGCTAATTGCACATGCAATACACTTACCCTGCAAGTGTATTCAAATTTCAATTATGGACAATCTAATTCAATTATTAAACTCCCTTGTAATAAAAGCTGAAAGGATCATTAAACAAATAACTATGCAGTAGTTATTAGATGTACTTCGCATTTATGTGTGATGAATGATAATGAGGGGTTTTTCTTGCAATACAATATTTAAGATAAGATAAGATAAGATAATCCTTTATTTGTCCCACACTGGGGAAATTCCCAATTCACAAAGTGTCAATTAAAAGAGCAGCTTTGTACATA